>WNWU01003088.1:0-10103 GCA_012654045.1 Ptyas mucosa | reverse complement strand
TTGAGTGCTACAGAAAATAAACTTACAGCCAGAATTCAAAATGTTGCAGAAGATCTCACTGCTGTGATTGATACTAAAATCCAAACAGTTACAGAGGAATTGGCAGCACGTAATGTGGACATTAGAGAAGATATACTTTATGCAAGAAGATAAAAAAGAAAATTTGAAGGAGAAGCTGGGAGAAGCAATAGCACAGGTGCTGGGAATGCCAAAAGGCGAAGTGATGTGGCAAATGGATAAAATTTTTAGAGTTAATTCCTGGGTGGCAAGACAGAGAAAGTTACCAAGAGATATAGTAATATATTTTACTACAAGATATGTGCGCAATGAAGTGCTGCAAGCAACTTACAAAAAAAAGCTAGAAGTGGACGGACAAGAGGTGATGACAATGAAAGAAATTCCTCCAAAGATGTTAAGAGCAAGAAGAGACTATTCTTTTTTGGTGGAGGAGTTAAAGAATCGTCAGCTACAATACAGATGGGATGTTCCAGCCGGCTTGGTGGTGAATTTTTCTGGAGAAAGATATAGGTTGAATACGATTGATAAAGCAAGGGATTTCTACATAAACGTTTTAAAGGCTGGAAGGCCAAAATCTCCTGAAATTAAAGTTAAAGAAACAGCTGAGAAGTTACCACAAGAAGAATTGTTATCCACCGCACAGGGGGGAATCTCAATTTCAACAAGCCAAGAAGACATCCTTAAAGTTGTGGTGGATGTAGAACCCAGAGAACAAAGAATGACTAGAGCGGCTACAGCAAAACGTAAGGAGGAGTTAAAAAGTCAACAACTGCAACTACCAAGTTCTGAAATCGCCAAAACAGAAGCGGTGGGAGGAGCCAGACCGAAAAGTCGGTTAGAGTTGGAAAACCAACAAATGCTCTTGAGGCTTCAGAAGTTCAAGCATGGGAACTAGATTCCTGACTTGGAATGTTAATGGTTTGAATTCTCCGCAGAAAAGAAGGAAGATATTTACCTATCTTAAACAATTTAAGAATGACATTATATGTTTGCAGGAAACTCATATTAGAATACAGGACCAAAAATACTTAATAAATTCAAAACTGGGTGCGCATTATGTTGCAGCATCATCAGAGAAAAAAATGGTATAGTTATCTACCTGAAGAAAGACTTAATTTCTAAATTAATTGAATCAGATGAGCAGGGTAGATATCTGGCAATTGAAGTCTTGATTGAAGGTCAGAAAACTTTAATACTGGGGGTTTACACACCCAATCAACAACAGGAGATTTTTTACAGTTTTTTACATGCTAAAATGACTAATTGGAAATATAAAACATGTATTCTGCTTGGGGACTGGAATGGAGTAATCGATGTCAGAAAAGACAAGTTAGGATTGAATCAAAGTGTTGCCTCAAGAGCTAAACTGCCAAGATCTTTTTTTGATTTGATGGAGGAATGGGAGTTGAAAGATATTTGGCGAGATAGAAATCCAAAAGATAAAGATTTTACCTTCTTCTCAGATAGACATCAATCCTTCTCAAGGATAGATTTTATATTAATATCTAATGATCTTTTCCCTAGGGTGAAGACAACAAAGATTTTTCCAAGAACGTTGACAGACCATAGTCCTGTATGGGTAGAAATAGATTATTGTAAGGGACCAAAGAGGTCCTGGAGAGTAAATGAAAACCTATTTAGATATGGGGAAAATATCAAGGAATGTAAGAAGTATTTGAAAGAATATTTTATTATGAATATGCAAAAGGGTACCTCAATGGAAATGGTATGGGATGCTAGTAAGGCTTATATGCGGGGTGTCTTGATTTATATGAATAATAAATTTAGAAAAAAGCAAGGGGAAAAAAGAAGGGTGTTGGAAGAGCAAATTAAGGAAAATGAACAACTTTTGATAAAAAACCCAAGGAATAATAAAGTTAAAGAGGTTATTAACTTGCTGAAAGAACAATTTAAAATGTTGATTGCAGATCAAACAGCAACTAATTTACAGTATGCTAAATATAACACATTTTGTAATGCCAATAAGCCTGGAAGATGGATGGCTTATATGCTTAGAAAGAAACAAAGTCAAAGAACAATTGAAAAAATTAAATATAAAGGAAAGGAGGTCTTTCAGCAAGAATTAATTAAGAAGTCGTTTACAGAATATTATTCAGAATTATATAAGGCAGATAAGATTCAGGATATGGATATAGATGGATTTCTTAAGAAACAAAATATTAAGCCAGTTTCACAAGAACAAAGGGATATGTTGACTCAATTAATTACTTTGGAGGAAATTATGTCTGCAATTAAAGATTTAAAGATGGGCAAGGCCCCAGGAACTGATGGCCTGACGGCGGTTTATTATAAAAATTTACATGAAGAGATGGCTGAACCAATGAAAGAATTATTTAATACTATACAACAGGGAGGAAAGGTTCCTCCCTCCTGGAAAGCAGCCTTTATATCTTTAATACCAAAGGAAGGTCAGGACCATACAGATTCAAAAAATTATAGGCCTATCTCATTGTTAAATACGGATTATAAGATATTTACTAAGGTGTTGGCAAATAGATTAATGAAAGTATTGCAACAAATAATACATTATGATCAAACGGGTTTTATAGCAGGCAGACAAATGAAAAACAATGTAAGACATATTGTTAATGTATTGGAATATTTAGAAAGGAACAACCAGGTCCCTGCAGGTATAATTTTTTTAGATGCCGAAAAAGCATTTGATCGTCTTAATTGGAAGTTTTTACTAAATTTAATTGGAAGAATGCAGTTTGGTGATACTTTTATACAATCAATAAAGGCTATATATCAGAAACAAACAGCACAAATAACAGTTAATGGAGGCTTAACTGATAATTTTTTAATAGAAAAAGGTACACGGCAAGGATGCCCCTTGTCTCCATTATTATTTATTTTATCTTTGGAAATTTTGTTGAACAATATAAGAGATGTAGAAGAAATAAAAGGAATACAGATTAGGCAATATGAATATAAACTGCGTGCTTTTGCGGATGACCTGGTCGTTACCTTAACTCAACCATTACAATCTGTTAGAATATTAATGGATATAATTAAAGATTATGGATTAATATCTGGCTTTAAAATAAATGCAGCCAAAACAAAGATAATAGCTAAAAATATGACTGTTAAACAAAAACAAGAGATGGAGAAGCAAACAGGATTTGAAGTAGTTAAAAAGGTCAAGTATTTAGGAATAAATATCCTGACAACCAATTCGAAACTATATCACTATAATTATGAATTATTGTGGCAAAAGATGCAATTAGAGATTCAGAATTGGCGTAAGTTACAATTGTCACTGTTAGGAAGGATAGCTGCCATAAAAATGAATCTTTTACCAAGGTTTTTGTTCCTTTTTCAAACAATACCAATACTTAAAACTGATAAAATACTGAAAGAATGGCAAAAAGGTATAACAACGTTTGTTTGGGCAGGGAAAAAACCTCGAGTTAAACAGAAAATAATGCAGGATTCTCGAGAAAGAGGTGGACTTAAAATGCCTAATTTAGGGCTCTATTATGAGGCAGCTGTTTTATCACTAGTTAGTGACTGGATTAACTTAACAGAAGACAGGATATTAAATGTTGAAGGGTATGGCCTGGTTTATGGCTGGCATGCATATTTACTGTATGATAAAAAGGTAGATAATATTTTTAAAAGTCATATATTGAGAAGTTCCTTGTTACGAGTATGGAAAAAGTATAGTTATAAATTAAATGATAGAATTCCGATTTGGGCAATACCCAGACATGCGACTGAAAATATAAATATAGAGCAAAAGCAAGATGGGATTTCATATGAGCAACTTTTGGAGAAGGAAGGACAGGGGTTTCAGTTAAAAACTATTCAACAATTAAAAGATCAAGGAATAATTAAAACTTGGTTTCAATATGGCCAGCTACAGGCCAGATGGAAGGAAGACCAAAAAAAGGGTATTTTACAATATGAAGAGAACTTGATTAAGCAAATAAGAGACCAGGGCCAAATGCACATAAAAAGGTTATACAATGCATTATTGGAAATAGATTTGGAGACAGAATTAGTTAAGGATTGTATGATAAAATGGGCACAAAATGTAGGGGAAATAATAACGTTAGATACATGGGAAAATATATGGGTGAGAAATGTAAAATTCACACAGGCTCAAAATTTAAGAGAAAACTTTTATAAAATGTTTTATAGATGGCATTTAGACCCAAAGAAATTAGCTTGTATGTATCCAAATATTCAGCCCAGATGTTGGAGATGTGGATGTCAGGACGCCACATATTTTCATATATGGTGGACGTGTAAAAGTATTAAGGGGTTCTGGATAAGAATTTGGTGGATAATTCAAAATATATTAAAGAAAAAGATTAAATTTACGCCACAGTTTTTTTTGTTGGGTATTATAACAGATTGTACTGGATTAGAAATAAAATTGATTTTAAATTTAATAACAGTGGCAAGACTACTGGTGGCACAGTATTGGAAGAAACAAGAAATACCTACGATTCAAGAATGGACAATAAAGGTTGTGCATTTGGCAGAAATGGCAAAAATCTCCGCATATCTTAAAGACTATTCGAATGAAAGATATATAAAGGAATGGAGAAAATGGATAGACTATATTCAAAACAAATATCGGAACAAGAATTTTCAGTTAGCTTATGAATGACATATGTAGTAGAGATAGTCATATTAAGTAGGATTTGGTGGTGTGGTTTTTTTTTGGTTTTTCTTTCTTCTTTTTTATTTTTTATTAGAAGTTAAAGATCAAGGCTATTAATGATATATTATATGGTTAGTTAATTATAGTATTATGTTTGTACATTTTGTACCCTGAGCTAATCCCGGGAAGCCAAGGGGGGGAGGGAGAGGGGTTGGTAGGGGGAGGGATGGGGCTTGGGAAGGGGGTGGGGGAGTGAGTGGGAAGGGGGGGAGAAAATGTTTGTACTTTTTGTAAAACTTTTTAATAAAAAAAAAAAGAAAGGGACGCAACTGGCGTATCAGGCGAACCTGATAGAAAGCCCCCCTGGCCACGGCCGTCATATGCTCTTCTAAAGACAGCCGTGAGTCCAGGAGAACGCCCAAGTTGCGAGCCCTTTCCGTGGGGGCCAATGATTCACCCCCAATAACCAGCGATGGCACCAGCTGGCTATACCGGGACGCCGGCAGCCACAGCCACTCAGTCTTGGAAGGGTTGAGTCGAAGCCTGTTTCTCCCCATCCAGACCCGCACGGCCTCCAGGCACTGGGACATCACTTCCACGGCATCGTTGGGATGGTCTGGGGTGGAGATGTACAGCTGAGTATCATCAGCGTACTGATGGAACTCCACCCCAAAACCACGGATAATCTCACCCAGAGGCTTTACATAAATGTTGAACAGGAGTGGCAAGAGGACCGACCCTTGCGGCACCCCACAAACAAGGCGCCTCGGGGTCGACCGCTGCCCCCCTGTCAACACAGATTGCGACCGGTCGGAGAGATAGGAGAACCACCGCAAAACGGTGCCCCCCACCCCCAATCCCTCTAACCGGTGCAACATGATACCATGGTCGATGGTATCAAAAGCCGCTGAGAGATCTAACAGGACTAGGATAGAGGAATAACCCCTACCCCGGGTCCTCCAGAGATCATCCACCAACGCGACCAATGCCGTTTCTGTGCTGTACCCAGGTCTGAAACCGGACTGGAGCGGGTCTAAATAGACAGCTTCATCCAGGTACTGGGGAAGCTGCCGCGCCACCACACTCTCAACAACCTTCGCAATAAAGCGAAGGTTGGAGACTGGATGATAGTTAGCCAAAACAGCCAAAACAGGTAAAGATCAAAGAAGGAATCGCAAAACATTAGAGGCTATAATATAAGTAATATTGTTTTCTGTCTCTTTCTCTCATTCTCTAATTACCGTACTTTTCGGAGTATAAGACGTAGTCCCCCCCAAAAGTGGGTGAAAATTGCAATGCGTCTTATACACCCAATGTTGCTGAAGCCCCACCCACCCGCCAGCCCTCATCCCTCAGCTGTTTTTGGCCTCTGTGTGTCTCGTTTTTGGCCTCCGCATGCTCCATTTTAGACCTGTTCCAGGCTGCGGGGACCGCCACAGCACATGGCTGCCAATTGCCTCCTCTGTGCATCACTTTTTCAGCCTCCGCGCATCGTGTTTTCGGCCTCTGCACGCCCTGTTTTTGGCCTCCATGTGTCACACTTTCAGCTGGTTCCTGGCAGCGGGGATTGGTAGCGGCAGCAGCAATCCCTGCCACCTGGAATTGGCTGAAAATGCGATGCGCAGAGGCCAAAAATGGGGGGTGCAGAGGCCAAAAATGCAATGCGCGGAGGCGGCAATGGGCTGTGGCGATCCCCGCAGCCTGGAACAGCTGATTGGCAGTATTCTGGGAGGCTGATCCCACAGCCAATCAGCTGCTCATGCTGAATCAGGCTGCAATAACGTGCTGAAGCTTACCAGGCTGTTTGCTGTTTGCTGCAAGGACTCTAGCCAGATTAATACCGATGGACGCTGGTAGGCAGAGGCAGAATTTTTTTTTTCTTGTTTTCCTCCCCAAAAACTAATGTGTCTTATATTCCAGAGCATCTTATACTCTGAAAAATATGGTAATTAGAAAGGCTTGATTAAACTATCACCATCAAATATGTGACACTATCTGTTCTGATAGTTCAGGATTTTTATTGACTAAAGTAAAAAAAAGGTTTCTTTGCATGCAAGAAATTTCTGCAAAATCTAGCACTTTCATCCATTGTAGTCTACTAGTTCTTAGTCTGAAATACAGCTCCCCTTATTGGAGAAGGTTTAAGAGATGAGGAGAAGATGGGGGTTGATTAAAATAATCCATAGGAGATTGTATAGCTGAGAGGCTAAAAAACTGTGGTTGCAATCTTATGTCCAGTTTCCTGACAGTAAATCCATTTAAGTTCAGTGGGACTTACTTTAGAATAGATACCGTATATACTCAAATATAAGCCGAGTTTTTCAGCACGTTTTTCAGGCTGAAAAAGCCACCCTTGGCTTATATTCGAGTCATGAAAAAAAATGCCTTTTTAAAAGAAAACAAATGAGTAGACCCCTGTCTGCAAAAATAGAAAAAACAGCCCCTTTCAGCATCAGTATAGGTTAATTACCATAAGTTGATTTGAAGAGCCTCCCGACCCTCAGCTGATTTGGTCTCAGCTGTTTTACTGGAGTTCTGTTGCTAGCTAGCTGCAAAGAGGTAAATTGCTGGAGCATTTTCCCTCCCCCTCCCAGCTATGCTAAAAAAGCAAAACTGAAACTAAAGCAGGGTCTTTGCTGCAACGTGACAAAATGAGGCAGAGAGAGATTTCTTTTTCTTTTTCTTTTGCTTGCAACGTTGGAAAGGCAGATTTCTTTTTCCTCATCAAAAAAAGTAGGTGCAAACAATGGGAAATTCATGGCAAATGGCAAAAGAGGAGAGTTCAAGATTTTAAAGCACAATAGAACAAAATGAAGCAGGGAGAGAGATTTGACAAAATGAAGCAGGGAGAGAGATTTCTTTTTCTTTTTCCTCACCAAAAAAGTAGGTGCAAAACTGCAAACAATGGGAAATTTAGGGCAAAAGAGGAGAGTTCAAGATTTTAAAATACAAAAGAAAAAAAGCTCTATTTAACTAGGGAACTGTAATAATTGAGATTAATTGTATATTGTGTTGAAAGCAGAAATGGTTAAGTTGTGGTTTGGAGGAATATATGGGGGAAATTATTTGGTTTATTATTATTGGTAAATATAATTAATTGATTTGTAAGAAATTGGATTGCATGGAAATAATTGGAATATCCATGTTCATATTGATTAATATACAAAAAATATAGTTATATAACTAATTGATTTATATTAAAATGTTGAATTTGTATTGAACAACTGTAATATTACATAATTAACCAATGTGAGGATGGATATAAAAATAGATGATAATGGGAAGGGGTATAATATAGAATAGAAGTGAAAAATTGAATTTGATTAAGATTAGAGATGAGGATGAAGGGTAATATTGGTTTTTTAAAAAAATAGATAAGGAATAAATATGGCAAAAAGGAAATATAGAAATTGTAAATTTAAGTGAAATGACTGAACACTGTTTAAATTTGTGAACTGGCCAAATACTCTGTTCAAAGAAAATACATTGTATGTTTGTATGTGTGTCTAATTATTGCTATTTATTCATATTTGTTCTCTTTTATTCTTTAAAGTTTAACAATTCATTCTTTATCTTAATATCTTTATATTTGTTTGGGGTTGGTTTTCTTCCCTTTCATCTTTTTTATTGTACAGCAATCTTTCTCCTCAAACCTACCACCTCTCTCTTTGAGGAAGGGGGGAGAAAGAGAATGAGAGAGAGAGTGGAGGAGAGAGAGAGAGAAAGAGGGGGAGAGATAAATGGTGATAAGATAGGGCAAAAATGTAAAATGTGAGGACAGTCGTAAGTTCGAGGAATGGTCACAAGTGCGAGGACCAGTCAAAAATTACTTTTTCAGCCCTCTGAGTAGTCCATATGCACAAAAGGACTACCCAGAGGGCTGAAAAAAGTGATTTCTGACAGGTCCTCGCACTTTTGACCGGTCTTCACACTTATGACTGGTCATCATTTATGCCCATTGTAGCATTCTTAACAACCATGTCACTCATTTCACAGCTGCTTCTCTTCACCGTGGTGATAAGATAGGGCAAAAACGTAAAATGTGACGACAGTTGTAAGTTCGAGGACTGGTCACAAGTGCGAGGACCAGTCAAAAATAACTTTTTCAGCCCTCTGAGTAGTCCATGTGCACAAAAGGACTACCCAGAGGGCTGAAAAAAGTGATTTCTGACAGGTCCTTGCACTTTTGACCAGTCATTTTTTATTTTGAAATTTACCAGTGGCCGCTGCATTTCCCACCCCCGGCTTATACTCGAGTCAATAAGTTTTCCCAATTTTTTTGTGGTAAAATTGGGGGTCTCGGCTTATATTCGGGTCGGCTTATACTCGAGTATATACGGTATGTAGAAATTTGGAGTATGGCAACAAATGATAAATTAACAACAGAAATTAAATTTTAAAAAGGGATGATTAAAGCAAACAATTATAATGAAATATGGGGGGATTTTATAAAATCAGTGTTGGTGAAAGGCAAAGGGAATAAACCTACTCAAGAATATATGTTGTTTTGGAGGGGATAAGTGCACAATTAGAATATATTGTATATCTTTTAGCTGTTATAGAAGAAGAAATATAAGGGCGGGAATGGTCTCCGGGGGTGGGGGTGCACTGTATTATTTGTATTTTTTTTCCTTTCCTTTCCTTTCCTTTTTTGTATTTAGATGTATATGTATATGATCGTAGTTTGCATTACTTGTATTTAAAATTTAAATTTTTTTTAAAAAGAATAGATATGTATAAGTTTGCATCCAATGTGTATACTCCTTTTTACACATTGCTCTGGAAATCTCACTGGGCTCTAGAATGTCTGAGTAGATGCACATAAGTTTATGGTATCACTGTGAATAAAGTTCACATGTAAGAGAAGAAACTTAGGTCTGGTAGACTCCAATCTAGGGTACGGCCCGTTGACACAATGTATCCAGCCCGCACAGTGGTGGGATTCAGCCCTGCCCCCCGCCCCACCACTCCCACCCATTCCTCGCATGGCTGGCTTTTCCTGGCTGACGGGGGCCCGGGGAAGAGGTGCCTCACCTGCTGCAGCTGCCAGAGGGTCTGCGGGACGGTCAGGGACTGCAAGGTCCCTGTCTGGCAACAGGGACTCCGCAGCTGGCCCTCCAACTAAGAGGCCAAGGTGGTGGCAGCACTTGCATCGGCAGCAGGCCGAGGGGCGGGTGAGGCACGTGATATGGATCACACGCCTGCTCCATCCCATGTGGCTGGGACAAGGCACGTGGTTGTTGGAGGCATCCAGCCCGCGGGACCGCATTCCTCTCCCCTGTGCCTGTCTTCGGCTACTGCTCCCATTTCGGGGGAAGACAAGGCGAGTAGTGTGTGAGGTGGCTGCTACCTACTCCCTCCCATCTCTTTTGGCTTGCAGTTGGAGATCAGGTCACCGCTGGTCATTGTTAAGCTTAGGATCTAACCCAATAACTCACGATGTCTGGTATTT
>WNWU01002952.1:0-10300 GCA_012654045.1 Ptyas mucosa | reverse complement strand
CAATAATAATAAACCAAATAATTTCCCCCATATATTCCTCCAAACCACAACTTAACCATTTCTGCTTTCAATACAATATACAATTAATAGCATCTCAATTATTACAATTCCCTAGTTAAATAGAGCTTTTTCTTTTGTGTTTTAAAATCTTGAACTCTCCTCTTTTGAACTAAATTTCCCATTGTTTGCACCTACCTTTTTTGGTGAGCAAAGAGAAAAAGAAATCTCTCTCTCCCTGCCTTATTTTGTCACGTTGCAGCAGAGCCTGCTTTACTTTCAGTTTCCTTTTAGCTAGGGGAAACAAATCACTCTTTGCAACTAGCAAAGAGCTTGCAAAAAAACTTGCAAAAGAGCCTGCGCAAAACAGCTGAGAGCAAATCAAATGAGAGTCAGGAGGCAGATCTAATCAAACCTAAGCTAAAGCTGAAAGGAGTTGTTTTTTCCTGCTGTTTGCTTGCAAGGCGGTAACTGCTGCGAGGCACAGGCCAAAGGGTGGGGGCCACCCTCCTTGCCTGTCGCCCCCTTTTGCCTCTAGTGTCCCCCTGCCACCCCGCCACCCCTAAGGCATCCCACTGCCCCTGGTACTGCCCCCTTTGGCAACCACTGGCTTAACTATTTAACTCCTTAACAACCGGTTCTACCGAAGTAGAATCCCACCACTGGGTCTACCCATTTATTTTTGCAGGCAGGGGTCTACTCATTTGTTTTCTTTTGACACTGATCAGCTGTAGGGCAGCCCTTTGAAGCCCAAGGCAGCTGCAAGGCCAATAAAATTACAAAAAAACACGGAACCGTTTGTTAAATTGCTGGCTCGCCCACCCCTTGCCCAGTGTTGCGGCGGGGCAAACCAGCAATTTAGCAAACGGTTCGGCTGAACCGCCTAGAACCGGCAGAATCCTACCACTGGCTGTATTAGACCTCCCTGATTTTTTGCAGTGGGAATCCAACGCATCAAAGGGGGCTGCTGAAAACTGCTAAGCGTCCTTGGACAAATTATGTCGAAATATAAAATGACATTTTCTCTCCTATATTTTTGCTTGCTCGTTGCTTTTTCTCCTTTTCCGCTGTTTTTCGTTTTTCATTTCGTTGTTGCCTCTTCTGGCTTCCGCAGCTCCAAATAAACGAGGCATATCCGAACCCAACAATACTGGAAAGCTTCATTTCCCGAGCGCTTTCTTTGTCCCTCGCGGACTCGAACCGCACAAGCAGAAACCACAGCCTGTAGCTGTTTTGCCTTCGTCTATCCAGACGCGGCTGCCACCGCTGCCCCACAGTGCCCCCTGGTGCCCACGCGATAGAGCAGCAACAACTACCGCCTCCGCCGCTGCCGTGCTGAGCTCTGGCCAGGCGGGGCGGTTGGTTGTTTTTCCGGACTCCATTTTAGGCTCGCTGTGGGCTGGGAAGGCTGTTGGATGAGTTGCTGTTTGCGGGGCAGCGGCGGGCTACGTCAAGGCCGGGTCCGAGCTCTGTCCTTGTTGCGCGTGGCCACTGTATGACGCTACCCTTCTGCCTTTTGGGACCTGGGCCGTGCTGAGCTGAGAAGGAAACAGCAGCTCCCAGCGGACAGAAATGGGCGCTGGGGGCCGCGCGGCCACTCCCGTTTCTGGAAGGTGCTTCTCTGGTTCTTGCTGCTCCTAAGCCTGATTGCTCGTCGGGCGCCTAGACAACCGCCGGCCCCGATGGAGACCCCCGTAGCGGGGGCGCCCGTCACACTCATCATCAAAGCGCCCAACCAGAAGTACACGGATCAGACCATCAGCTGCTTCCTGGACTGGACCGTCGGGAGACTGAAATGCCACCTCTCTAAGGTGTACCCCAGTAAGCCGGTGAGCCCCTCGCCTTTCTTTTAGCTCCTCCTCCTCCTGAGTGCCCGGACGGAACAGAGCAGCCGGTGGGGTTCAGGAGATGCTGACCGAGAAAAGCTGCTGCGTGGAAGCAGGACGCTTTATTTTTTGCTTTTGGGCTTGCTTTAGCATTCAAACGTTATGCGTTTGAAAGGAGTATGGTGTTCTAAAATGGAGTTTTTCACACTGTCTCTATATTTGAGCAAGCTTTCTTTGCTACCGTTCAGGGTTTTAAGTTATACAATAGTCAGAAATAAAAGATAGCATTCCTACTGGTATCCCATGGGACTTCAATACCATTTTTAAGTTATCTGCTCTACCTGCTGTTTTCCAAGCAATGATGTGAGACGTTGGCATGGTGCTAACAACTAGGCCTTTCCCCCCTCATTCCCCAAACCAAAATCTCACTTTTCCAAAGTGTGCTCCTGTAAGATTGTATTTCTTCATTCAGTATTCAACGAGGGGCTCACTTGTTGCTCATTTTCTCTTCCTTGAGCCCAAGTAGGCACTCCAGATGTTGGTCACTTCTCTTAATTACTAGATTACAGATACTTCAGTTTTAAATGCATAATGTCTCCAAATAGTGCATAGTTTCCATTATTAGGATTTCAAGAAAGCCATTTCTATCTAAAAAAATACATACTAAGTCACACATATAATACAACTGGTTATAAAGAAATAACTACAACTTGACTACTATGTCTGCAGAAGCAAATCCATGTTGCAGTAATTATACAATCTGCAAAATAACCTGAAACTTCTAAATAGTTATGTCTAAAAGTATTTGCTGCAATTAATTCTCTAAATGGTACTGGCTGAGCTACCAAAATCTCCTCTTGTAGCTTGTCATCCTACTTCTCTACATTATTGCAAACTTTTTGTTATTTTTCTGTTTGAAAATCTTATTTTATTATAAAAAGAGCTTTAACTTGTACAGTGGTGTCATATTGTTACCCTAAGGTTTATGCTCAAATCATATACATAATTCCAAGAAGGTGATCATCATAGTTCTAGTTAATTACACTTGTTTTGTTTTGTATTGTTGTTATTATTACTGGCATCATGACATTTGTTCAGTCATGAAGTCTTCCATTTTTAGACCACCCATGTGGTCTAAAAAATATGTTTTTGCTTTCCTGCATTAGAGTTGTGCAGTATTTTGAGATTGGATCTCCAAAAGGATGTCTTAATAAACAGCTCTGCCTCTTTCTGGGATTGCATAATCACTAGTCACATGATCCCAGTAAAAAAAATCATACTGTTTAAATGTTGTAGTATGTTTGCACGTGTGTGGGTCTGAAATAACTTTTGGAGATTGAATCCAACTACTGCACAATCCTACCTCCACCACCTGCTTTTTTTTGGAAATGACGAGTAAATAGCCACTTTCTTTTAAAGATGAGTCTCTTCCTTTTCATAATTCTGGGGTGAGCACAATTGTCCCACCACTCGTTTTATCTCTTGATTCATTTTATTCAAGATACTATATAACTCAGTCAAATACAAGATGTTCTTGATTTATCTGCAACTGTTCTTTTCAGAAACTAGTAGACAATAGATTGTTGCATTTCTGCTGTAGGCCTTTACAAACTGTTTTTTTTTTTATTCTTATTTATATGCCGCCCTTCTCCGGAGACTCAGGGCGGCTTACAATGCGTTAAGCAATAACCTTCATACTTTTGTATATTTTATACAAAGTCAGCAGTTTGACTTTGACGTTAGTTTGAACAAGCTAATATGTTTTTGCTACATAATTTGTTTTTTAACATTTTAAATAGATGAAAACTTATTTCCAATACGTCACCTGCACATTCTTGTAGTTCTACAAGCAGTTCAAAGAAATCATTCCTGCTCTGACATAGTGTAGTGATATCTTGAAATTATTTATGAAAATGAAGCCTGATTTCTCTCTCCTAGGTTGTTAAGTTTGAATTAAAATAATCAATATTTAGTAGTGACAAATATGATTACTGTTTTCTAAAATACACTAACAAGAAGATTGAGAATTGTTTGCTTCAATAGACGGTAAACTAAAGAAAAGTTAAAAAAATAGTTTTTTGGGGGGGGTGTAGGTGTGCCTTCAAATCAGTATTGACTCCTGGCATCTACTAGTTTGTGCAGTTTTCTTGACAAAATTTTTGGAAGTGATTTGCCATTTTCTTGTTCCTTGAGACTGAGAGAGAGTGATTGACCAAAGGTTAATCTCTGAGTATCTGTTTAAGACAAGACTAGAATTTATATTCCTTCAGTTTCCAGCCTGGTACCTTATCATCTAGTGATATGCCTCCTGATTTTTGTTTAGAATTTTTATATAACACCCAGTACATGATTTCTGGGTCCTGGATTTTGTACACATTCTTTAAATGGATTTGAGGTACATTGATTCAAAAATTGTTATATTATGATGCACTGTTTGGACTAATTGAAGGTTACAAACTGAGAAACAGGAGAGTTTTCGTAGTCTATAGATAAACATCTTCCCTTTAAGGTATGTTATTTAGAGAGATTCAGTAGTTCTGAATAAGACTAATCAAATATCATTTATTTCAGCAATAAATTTGAATCCCTTATCACATACACACTGAATGATAATAAAACTCACATTTGGAAATTCTGGATCATATTAATATTCTTCACTAAAGGAGCTATGTTTATCAAAATAAAAACATTAGTTTAAAAAAGCACTGGTTAAAAACTGGTTAAAACATAATGATAGTGTTGTGAGACAAAACAATTAGTTGTGATATTTTATTATCTTATTTCCTTCAAATTTAGCAAGACCAATATCTATAAATGACAATAGTTAGTCAAGAGATATCATACTTGACAAATAAATTATTTAAATGTATGTTCACTTTATTTATTAAAGCTGATTGGATAAACTATTCCAAGGCTCAAAGTCATAAAAGCATTTTTGTGTATCTGTATTCTCAGTGGGCATGTAGATTGAAGCTTTAGACACCAGTGGTGAAATGTAAAATTTGTTACTGCCTGTTCTGTGGGCGTGGCTTGGTGGGGGGGATAATGTGACTGGGTGGGCGTGGCCAACTTTTTTTTCTTTTAAAAGCATTTTTTCTAAACCCTCTTCGGCAAAGAGGTTGTAGAAAAAATGCTTTTAAAATTAAAAAGAAAGCCTCTGATGATCGCATGGCTAAACTGGGCATGGGGTGGAGCAGGGATTTTTGCTACTGGTTCTCCAAATCATCCGCCGCCATCGCTACTGGATCGGGCGATCCGGTCTGAATCGGGAGCATTTCACCCCTGATAGACACCATTTACACATATTTCAAATGTTAAATGTAAGATAGTTTAAATTAAACTATTAATCTATAAATATTGTTTGTGGGTCTAATATAATGCTTCTGAAAAGGATTAATTCTTCCTTTGTCACATCTCTTAGTTTACAAAGGATCAGAGATTGGTTTATTCTGGCAGGTTGCTTCCTGATCACCTGCAACTGAAAGATATTCTCAGAAAAGTAAGTTTTATCCAAATACTATATTTTAAATAAATCTTTTACTTAAATTGCTAATTCTAAATACTGTTAAACTATGTAGAAATTGTTACTAATGTAAAATGTAGCAATTCCAATGTTGTATGATGAACAACAGAATATGCTGTTTTTTTACAACATGAATTATCTGTTTTAGAAAATTATTACTGTGATAATTACTGTATATTTCTAAGTGTATACATACATGAAATTATCTATTTTATATATCATAAATATGAGTGTTAAATTTGTCATACTTCCTAACTATTTTATTGCATTGATTAGGTCTATTACTGCTCTAGTTCTGAACAATTACAGCCTTTTCTAATAATCTCTCACTGTAATTATTGATAAAGAGGAGATTAAAATTGATGACTGTTGCCAACAGCAGTATACATTTAGGAGGAATAGCAGTGATTAATGATGGTTCACTGGGACTGATGGAAGAAGAGAGAACCTGTTGACTGCCTGCTCTCCAGAGTGTAGGTGGAGTCAATAGGTGGAGCCAAGGGGACTAGTGTTCTACTTATCTTCTCTATTTCAGAGATACTAGAACTGTGTTGGTGAACCTATGGCATGTGTGCTGGATGTGGCACGCATGACATCGCCCATTCTTCTTCTGAATTTCCAGGGCATGCATGCGCACCAGCCAGCTAGTCTGCTGGTTACTGCTGCGCATGCGTGTGCGATGATCAGCTGGCCTTAATGTCTTAGCGTGCGTGCGCACCGGCCATGCCATCATTGCCCGCATGCAGCCTGGGACTCCACCCTTTGCCAGCCAGGAGTGCTGCCGCCAGTTGCTCCCGTGCACCTGGCTGCCAGGAGAAGGAGAAGCCACCAGCGGGGAGGCGAGCTGCCCCAGGAGGACCGGAGGAGAGCGCAGCTCCTCACTCTTGGAGATCCACCAGCGGGGAAATGGTCGCGGAAAGCAGTAAGAGGTGCGCGAGCCAGGAAGTGGTCATGCTCCCTGGCAGGAGAGGGTTGCACATTCATGCCCGCAAAGGTTTGTGCAACCCTCTCCTGCCAGGGAGCATGACCGCTTCCTGGCTCACGCACCTCTTACGGTGACCATTTCCTCACCAGTAGATCTCCATGAGCTGCGCTCCCCTCCGGTCCATTCTTTTTCATTTCTTTTTTTGACCCAGAGACTGAAAAACCCTCAAGCCTCATTGTATAGGCAAGTAAGCTGAGATATTCCTTGGTATAAATGTGAGAGTGGAGTCATAGTCATAAACAGATAACTAGATCTATTTTTCTTGAACACTCAGGAAAATAAAACGGGAAATTATGATTTACATAAACACATGCACACACAGAATCTTTCCTTATTTCTCCTTTCCTTTTTTCCTTCCTTCCTTCTCTTGCTTTTGCTTACTTGTTCTGTGCTTTCTCTTTCTGATAAGGAAGAGAGTCAGCCAACCAAAAGAGTACTATGTGTACTGGCCTACCCATTGCAGTGTGTGCTGGGCTATTCTTTGAAAACGAAGACTGGATGGTTAATACAGATACTATAGCTGGAACGGTCATTATAAACCTGGCTACATTTGGTACTCATTGACTGAATTAACTAGGTCAAGTTAAGACCTAAAAATTGTATTTGCATAATTTACAAGCTTGGGTTTATTTTTTAAATCATACTTCAATTTGTTCTGCAAATCCAACATATTTTCTTATAGTCTATACAAATGTAGAAAATGGGTTAATTCAGTAATCTGTTCAGTGCGTTGTGCAAACACACCTACTGTACTAATTATGTGAACACTTACACTATGATTGGTATTGCTAGGCAATATTGATTTAATGTGAAAGTAGACAGCACTAAAAATACTCCCTTTTATTTTAGCAAGATGAATATCATATGGTTCATTTAGTATGTTCTTCACGGACACCCCCAAATTCCCCAAAACCTGATACTATTAGAGAAAGTCATGAGTCTTCAGCATCTAGCAGCAGCTTGGTAAGTTATCTTTGTGTGAGATGTAATCATTTAAGTCCTATCAATAAATAAATAAATGCTATTTTAATATATTCATTCCTACTTATAATACTGATTGTATGATAGTATTATTGTCAGGAAGGCATTATATCAACTAATTTGGCCAATTTAGAGTATTAGTTTACTGATAAATTAAATGAGATATAATAAAAGGTTTTTAGATTGTATCTTTTAGAACTATGCTTTCTAAAAATCAAAACAAAAATGTGCAAGTATTGTTCCCCATTCTTCCAAGAATATACACAATTTTTGGAGATTTTTAATAGATGATAGCAAATCTCTTACAAAGCATTTACAAATATCTTGGTTTGAATATAGATAGGCTGACATTCATATGGCAATTATATTGTGAGTTCTGGATTTATGATGTTTTCCGATTCATAATCTGCTTACCTTTTATTCTTGATGGTGCTGGTGGAAAAGAAAAAAACAACAGTGTACTATTTTAGCCAGCAAAATAATCTGTTAATTTTTTTAAAAAAATGTGAGATACATAAAGATGTTCTGGGGCAAAGTATAAAACTGCTATAAGGTATAAAAATTGGATTACTAATAGGAAGAAGCTAATGTCCAGTATAGAATATTAAACTAGTTTTCATAGTATTTTAAAGAACCAGCACTGAGTGCTTTAATCTAATTCAAACTATTATCTGCATTTTAAGAGTTCAGAACATTTGGGATCAACATCTCCTTCCCCATCTCAAGAAACTGTATATACAGCTATCACTAATTCTGAAAGTGTGCGACATCGCAACCTTGCACAGACACAAAGTAATCAAATGCAAAGCCATCCATTCTCATATATATTGCAGGGGTAAGTAGCATATAAATGATTTGAATCTTAAAGTTCTATTCAATATTTTATAGTGTAAGCAATATAATTCACAGAATACTGAAAATTTGTTAAAAATAGTAAAGAAAATAAAAGGATAAGAAAAAAAAACTTGACTAAAACTAATGTACAATAACAGCAGTCACTGTATCTCTGCCTATCTTTCTATCCTTGCAAACTATTATTCCTTAATGTCTATATCAGGGGTGTCAAACTCTATTTCATTGAGTGTTGCATCAGGGTTATGTTTGACCTCGGTGTGTGTGTGTGTGTGTGTCCAGGGTGGGCATGGCTAGTTTGAAGTCACTCATGTCGGGGGGGACCTGTGGTGGCCTAGGCAGGACTGTCTCCAGCAGAGGAAAACAAGATCAGGGAGAGCACCAAACCCTCGCCATCCCTCTCAGGCCACGCAGAGGACCCTCAGATGGCAGTGCAGGATGTCCAGAGCCCTAGGCAGGAGAAGGCAAACACCCAACCTGGCAATCGAGCTTCCTGGGCAGTGGGACCCCACAGCCCAGTTCAGCCCCACTTCCCTGAGGGGGTGTCCGCTGCATTTAACTCCTCAAGGCTGCTGCTGCTGTTCTCACTTTCCTTGGCCAGGTTAGTCATGGTGTGTGCGGGAGGGCAAAGTGTGTGAGTCAGAGGGAGGCCCACTCCCTCGCCACACAAGGAGACCTGGCTTTGTAACCAAAGCACCCAAGTGATAAAATGGGAGAGCCCCAGGAGAGATTAGGAGGAGGAGACCAGGGGATGGCGAAAGGGAAGCAGAGCTGCTGATGGCCAAGTGCTAAAGCAGGACTTCCCTCAGACCCTCCCTTTCATTATAATCTTCCTTCCTTCCTTCCTTTTTCTTTTTCTTTTTCTTTTCCTCTTCATTCTCCTTTCTTCTTCCTTCTCCTATTTCCTTCTTTTTCATTTCTTGCTCTCTTCCCAACTTTCCTTTCAGGCAAATGGCAAATGGAATAA
This sequence comes from Ptyas mucosa, assembly GCA_012654045.1. Taxonomy (NCBI): domain Eukaryota; kingdom Metazoa; phylum Chordata; class Lepidosauria; order Squamata; family Colubridae; genus Ptyas; species Ptyas mucosa. The sequence goes on along the minus strand of WNWU01002952.1, from coordinate 1,169 downwards.
GCAGGTAAAAGCCAGAGCTCGGAAAGCCTTGGCTCGGATGGCCCAACTAAACAAACTTATTTTAGAGAAAACTCCATCTTCATTAACCCCAGTGCTAAAGGTCTTTCAGGCGAAAATTGAACCAGTACTTACCTATGGGGCTGAAATATGGGGGTCGGTTAAGTTGCCGGGGCTAGAAACGCCTCAAAATAAGTTCTTGAGGAGAATTTTGGCAGTGTCCCCTGGAACCCCAACTTGTGTAGTAAGGGCAGAAATGGGAGTCCATGCAATTGGCACAAGGGTCATGCTGAAAACTGTTTATTATTGGTTAAGAATAATCGAGATGGAGGAAGGGAGGTTACCAAAGCTAGCGCTAGTGGAGCAGATTATATCAAGTAATAAAAATAATTGGTTATCAAGAGTTCTGAAGCAGGTATCTAGCTCTGGTATTCCTTTAAATTGGCAGCAATACGATCATAGGCAGATCTGAAATTGGATTGCATAGAGATTTAAGGACATAAGTGCACAATCGGATATTGCACAGGTGACAGCAGTAAAAGTTTGCCCCTGGTTATCGGCCAATAAACAAATTTTTAAAATAGAAAAATATTTAACTGTGCCTTTGTTTCCGGTCATAAGGAGATATTTTACCAAACATGCTTTGGGATAAGGGTATCCCTGCAAGTGAAAGAGTCTGTTTATGTGGGAAGGGGGAAATTGAAACAATATCCTATGTAATTTTTGACTGCCCCTTGTACTCAGATTTGAGGGAACATCAGCTGGGCAGGATCTCTTATGCCAACACCCATAAGTCTAAAGAGCGCTTCTTGCAACATTGTTTGGTAGGTTCAAATTCGCAGCTGGTGAAATGGATTGCCAAATTTGCTGTAAAATTGATGGAAAAAAGGACAAGCTGGTACAGTAGAATGTGATAGATTGCAGGAAAGATCACTTGATTTAATAATGTAATTCTAATAGTAGTTTTAAGACTGATTGGGTAGATACAGGGGTGACATTGTAATATAATTTTACCATATATACTCGTGTATAAGCCGACCCGCATATAAGCCGACCCCCCCAATTTTACCCCCAAAAACTGGGAAAACTTGTTGACTCACGTATAAGCCGAAGGTGGAAAATGCAGCGGCTACTGGTAAATTTCAAAATAAAAAAAGACTGGTCAAAAGTGC
>WNWU01002936.1:0-16897 GCA_012654045.1 Ptyas mucosa | reverse complement strand
AGCCCATTGAATTTAGTTTGTCAGTAAGACATAAATACCACATTAAACCAGACTGTTTCAGACCATAAAGACTTTTTTGTAGAAACCAGGTATCCCCTTCTTGCTGTCGGAACCCTGGAGGACCTCTCACGTAGATTTCTTCATCTAGTTCAGCATGTAGATAAGCCGTGTCAACGTCAAACTGGAAAACTTCTAAACCAAGGATAGTTGCAGTTGCTAAAGCAATTTTTACACTCTGAGTTCTGACTGTCGGTGAGTAGGTATTTGTGTAGTCCTCAGGATAACGTTGAGCGAAACCCTGAGCTACAAGTCTGGCCTTGTACAATGACTCACCGTTTGGTTTCTTTTTGATTCTGTAGACCCATCGAGTGCCAATGATTCTTTTGTTTGCTGGAGGTTTTGCAGGAGTAAATACTTTAAGTTTCTTTAGACTGTCCATTTCAACCTGCATTGCATCATACCACTTCTCTTGCTCTGAATCAGGAAGATACTGGATTTCTGTGAACGTATCAGGTGGAAGTGTAACATTGCAAATCAAAGGCAAGGGTGCTTTTGTCAGTTGCCACGAAAATCGTTCTGGAGGGATTCCTTTCGTGGCCCTCTTGGAACGTCTTGGAACAATAGTCCATTCTTCTTCTGCTTCGTCCTCGTCCTCACATTCGTCGCTAGCATCAGCATCCGCGGCTCGCGAAGACGGAACATCGGGTGGAGAAGAACTGGTGGATGGAACTTTTGCCTGTGAATCTTGATCATCAGGCTGCGTGGCATCAACAACATCATCTCTAGGAAAATAAACTCCAGGATCATTGGAATGAATCCTGGACCAGTCAACATCTTCCTCAAAATTAGCAGATTGGGAAATCACAATTACATGTTTAGAGTCAATAAATTTGCTCCATTTTGAGTTATCATCAATACCCATAAATCTCAGTCTCTTTGCTACTGGACCTCCTTTTCTTCTTTGAGCTAAGGGAATGTTCACCATAGCGTATGAACCAAAAATGTGGAGGTGTTTGATATTGGGCTTGTAACCATACATCATGAAGAAAGGAGTCTGATTTATTACACTGCTCCAAGTACAGTTGACAATATAATTTCCATATTTGATAGCTTCACCCCAGTATGGCATACTAAGGTTGGCGTCTTCTAGGAGACAACGCATCATGGTTTGCAGGACCCCTTGACGTCGTTCTACGACCCCGTTATGAGCCGGTGTGTAAGGAGCTGAAGTCTGATGGATGATTCCATTCTTACGTATCCAATTCTGGAAACGCTGAGACATGAATTCGGCACCACGATCACTCTGGATTCTGGCAATGCGAACTTGGTGTTGGGTAGAAACAAGGGCTGCAAAGTCTTTAAAGATCTGAAAAGTCTCAGATTTTTCTTTCATAGGATATACATATCCATATCTTGAATAATTATCAACAATTGTTAGAAAATATTTTCTTCTACCAAGCGTTGGCGGAAATGGACCAACTATGTCAGTGTGTACCAAATCAAAAATGCGTGTTGACAGGCGTGTAGCGTGTTTGGGAATGGCTGCTGCTTTGGATTTGGCCTTCTTGCATACAGCACAATCCAAAAACACCTTACACCCCTTTAGATCCAAACCTTTTGCGAACTCCGGCATTTTTCTAAGAACATGGAAACTGGCATGCCCCAATCTTCTATGCCATTTGTGGGTACACCTGTAATGCAAAGGTTTACCAGTTAGTGAATTTTCAACATTAGCAGTTTTATGAGGAACCTCAGGCTTGCTCTGGGCAACCTGTTTCCTAATTTTCTTTTTGTTGGCTTTAGGAGCCTTTGGAGTAGCAACAGGATCTCTCTCTGGAATATTTCTTTCTGGGCCCGCGCTCTCCTTCTTTGGAGTTTGTATACTTGCCTGTGCTTGCGATTTAGGCTTTGGCTTTAAGTAATAAACACCACCAATCAACATGGTTTCAGCAACAATATCTCCATTTTTAACTATGTAACTTGCTTTCTCAAGGTGGTGAACCTGGAACTTTAAAGCTCTAGATAAGTGTGCCTGACTAAGCAAATTGCTATTTGCTGTTGGTATGTAGTAAACATCAGGGATGAATGTATCGAGCTCTTCAACATAAACAGTTCCTTTTCCTACGACCTTACAAGGATGATTGGAAAAAGAATAAAGTTCTCGTAGCTCAGGTTCAGGCTCGTGCATCTCTGTGAAAAGTTCCTTTCTGTAGGTAACCTGCAATGCTGCACCACTGTCCAAAGTCCACAAAAGCCGTCTATCGTACTCTGGATGAGGTTGTGGATCGTTGGTTATTGCCAGTGTGGCAAGTGGAGCTTCTGAATCACGCCTTGGACCACGACGACCTTGTCTTCCGCCTCTGCCTCTGCCTCTGGAATCTGTTCCTCTGGGCTGGTATGAGACGGGAGCTGGAGCTCGTTGGGGACAATCTAGGGTGGCATGTCCCACACGATTACAGATGTTGCATCTTGGCATCCTTGGAACGTAGGCCCTTTCTCGGAAGTGATGCCTCGCTGGAGCTCTTGATGCGAGTGGTTCTCTCAAATGTGGCGTGGCTAACATGAAAGTTTCCTCTTCAATTAAAAGTCTACATACATTATCCACTGTGCATTGAGCAATAGGGACTTGGTTAATTTTTGTAACAGCATCTTTCCAGTCATAGTTCAATGAGTTAATGATAATGCTGATCATTTGAATATCATCAATATTGTGACCTCTTTCTCTCAATTCTGTTCTGATTCCTTTCAGTTTGGTCAAATGTCCTCCAATTTGATCACCAGGTTTCAATCTTGAACGGTGGAGTTCAGACATGAGCAAACACGAAGATTCAATTGAAACGGGCCTGTAGCAATTTTCCAATTGGGCCCAAATTTGTTGGGCTGTTACATCAGGTGGAAAAGTGACCTGCAGTTCAGTGTCCATGGACATCAATAATGTTGTGCGAGCTCTAATCTCTAAGTCTCTTATTGCAGGAGTCCATGGCTGAGCAGGAGGATTAAAAATCATGCAGTGAGTGCCTTCTCTGAGAAGCAATAGTGTAATCTCACTGACCCAGGCTTTATAATTGCGTCCTGACATTTTTAGTTTGGACTCACCACTTAGTGGGGCAACAGAGAATGCCTGGTGAGGAACATGCATTTGATATGCTGGCTGTGCCATTGGAGGTGGACCAGGAGCTGGTCTTGGTTGTGCCATGGCTGGGGGCACATATGCAGGCATTTGTGGCTGTTGCATTGGAATCTGCTGTATTCCAGCTGCCATTTGTGCTTGAGCCTGCCTTTGCTGCATTAAGCATTCTTGTGTTCCATCTAAAGAGACACCAGCACCACCAGGGGGTGTAGGAGATAGGGTCTGTGGAAACACTTGTGGCATTTCAGCCTGAATATTTGAACGAGCCAAGGACACATTTGCTAACGTCTGCTGCAACAATTCAAAATGTTCATGTAAACTGTGTTGCCTTTCAGCTTCCTCTTGTAAATTACTTTGGCCGGCAGATGGTGCTGCACCTATAGTCTCGGGCAGGTCTGCATATGTGGCACTTGTAATTTGATCAGGGAGGATTTCATGTGACGTGTGCATTGCTCTCTGTTTTAATTGAACTGACACAGAATCCACCAGGGGGTGTGTCTTTGGCTCTGAAGAAGAAGCCAAAATGCCGCTTTTAGAGATTTTTAAGTCACGAGGCTCTCCCTTATCTTGCTCAAGCATAAACAAATCCATCTTAGCCTGGGATAGCTCGTGTTCATAAACTTGTATTAGATCACGATAACTTTTAATGGCTTGCTCAGAGCTTTGAGGAGAATAACATATCTTTTCTCTCTCTGTGTGGGAGGAAAAATGCTCCGCAGTTTGTGAAAACTTTGGCCTTGCACCAAGCATTTCAAAACTTTGGGCTTCTGGGAGGACAGATTGGGGGCACGGATATTGAGAAGAAATGGCTACTGACCTCAGTCGTAGTTCATCATCTTCAAAAGCGGCTGTACTGTTATCTCTCCCTTGATGCCTTTCCGAAAGCATTTTTTCAGTTTCCTCACCTGTGGTTTCTTCCAGGCGTGTAGCTGAAGCAATTGGTTGGAAGTTTGAAAACCTCCTTTCTGTTTGCTCTTTGTTGGAAAGATCAATCAAATCATTTATGAAGAGTGGTCTTTTTTTCTTTTTTTCTTCGGCATGTTAGTAGGTAATTAATTGGTGGTCCGCAGTCGCAAATTTAATCATTCTAACTAACTAGCCTAGAGGTCTTATCAGAAGTAACAAACAAGGAAAAAGCCATAACTTTTAACCATCCGACTGCTACCAGGTGTCAGGGAGTTGATTGATCCCATCCTGGCTCTGGGATAATCGCACCCTGGTTTAGAGGTTTGGACCGAGGCTTCTCCTCGAAGGTATACATTAAGAAAATAAAACCCGAAGATTTTCTAAGAGAAACTCATTTTATTGTAAAGTAAAAATAAAGATAACTCTTACTATCTAATTAATTGGCTACATCTTGCCAGCGTTCCTGCCTCACCTCTTGGCAGGAGAACAAAGGAGTAAGAAGAAGGATAATGGAGGCTAGAAAAGAATGCACGCTTGCGCACTTAATACTGATAACAAAACTTGGCAAAACTACAGTAAGCCTATTAGACCAAAAATGACAGCTCAGCTGGGAAATACAAGAACGCAGTGACAATTTCATCTGCTCATAAGGAAAGAACGGACCAACTAATGAGCCTGTAATACAGTGGTTTAAAGCACCCTGTTATTAACATCTATTAACACCTGCTGCTTGCAATTACTGCAAGTTCGAATCCCACCAGGCTCAAGGTTGACTCAGCCTTCCATCCTTTCTAAGGTGGGTAAAATGAGGACCCAGATTGTGGGGGCAATAAGCTGACTTTGTATAAATATACAAAAGTATGAAGGCTATTGCTTAACGCACTGTAAGCCGCCCTGAGTCTCCGGAGAAGGGCGGCATATAAATCAAATAAAAATAAAATAAAATAAATAAAAATAATCACAGCTGAGGAGATTAGTTTTGCTATAAAACAACTGAAACCAGCAAAAGCTCCAGGGACAGATGGCCTAACTGCAGTTTATTACAAAACTTTACAAGCTGAAATGATTAACCACCTTAAAGATTTATTTTGTAGCATACAGCAAGGTGGTAACATACCTTCTTCATGGAAAGCAGCTTTTGTATCATTGATACTGAAAGAAGATTCAGGTCCTAATAAACCAGAAAATTTTAGACCAATATCTCTTTTAAATACGGATTATAAAATTTTTGCAAAAGTATTAGCCAACAGGTTAATGCCAGCTATGCAAGAGGTGATTCATCATGATCAAGCGGGATTTATTGAAGGCAGATATATGAAAGAGAATGTCAGGCAAATCATAGATTTGTTGGACTATCTAGAAAAGAATAAACAGATCCCTGCAGTGCTAGCTTTTTTGGATGCGGAGAAAGCCTTTGATTGAGTGAATTGGAATTTTATAATAAAGACTTTGGAAAAAATGGACTTTGGGGTTCGCTTTATACAGGCAATTGCAGCGATATACCAAGAGCAATTTGCACAACTTATTATTAATGGAAGTTTAACTGCGAATTTTAACATACAAAAAGGTACAAGACAAGGGTGTCCATTATCCCCATTGTTATTTATTTTAACTTTAGAAGTCTTGTTGAACACAATACGGGACTTGAACTCTTTAAATGGAATAGTCATAAGGCAAGAAGATTATAGGACTAGGGCATTTGCAGATGATCTGGTTGTTACCCTAACACGGCCGATGAAATCAATAATCCAGTTGAAAGTTATTATAGAAGAATATGGTATGGTATCAGGATTTAGACTGAATCAGAGAAAAACTAAGATGATAACAAAGAATTTGACAATGACTCAAAACAAGGAACTTGAAAGGTTGGCAGGTTTTGAAATAGTATCGAAGGTTAAATATCTAGGAATACAAGTAGCAGATTTAAATATAAAATTGTTTCAAAATAACTATGAACCGTTGTGGCAAAAGATACAAAAAGAAATGCAAACTTGGAAAAAACTGCAACTGTCTTTACTTGGGAGAATAGCAGCAGTAAAGATGAATGTTTTACCCAGATTTATTTTTTTGTTTCAAATGATACCGGTGCTTAAAACCGATAAACAATTGTTAGAATGGCAAAAAGGAGTGAACAAGTTTGTTTGGAATGGGAAAAAACCAAGAGTTAAACTGAAAATCATGCAAGATACTCGTGAGAGGGGTGGCCTTAAACTCCCAAACCTTCAATTATACTATGAAGCAGCTGCATTGATACATACTAGTGATTGGTTTGGGAAAACAAAGAATGGAATATTGAATATAGAAAGCCACGATTTGGAATTGGGCTGGCACGCATATTTATTTTATGACCATAAAGTGGACAAAGTATTCAATAGTCACATATTTAGAAGTGCCTGGATGAGAATATGGAAAAAGCACCGATTCAAATGGGATTATAAAATACCGCTTTGGCTGGATCTTGCTGATACCATGTGAAATACAAATATTAAGTCACTCGGGGTTTTTATATAAAGATGTACTTTTCACTGAAGGGGGTAGTTGGCAGCTGAAGACATTACAAACACTGTTGGATGAAGGAATTACTTTAACTTGGTTACAGTATAATCAATTACAAATGAGATGGAAAGAAGATAAAAAAACTGGTATAATGTTGTATGAAGTAGAATTGGTTAGACAGATAAAAGAGAAAGGATCGATGCATATTAAGAGAGTTTATAATGTTTTGCTAGAAAGGGATTCAGAAAAAGAGCTGGTTAATGATTGTATGATTAAATGGGCACAAAATTTTACAGAATCAGTTATGATGGATACTTGGAAAAAAATATGGGTTCAGAATGTTAAATTTACACAATCGCAGAATTTGAGGGAGAATTTCTATAAAATGTTTTATAGGTGGCATTTAGATCCTAAGAAATTGTCATGTATGTATCCTAATGTTCAACCAAAATGTTGGAGATGTGATTGTTTAGATGCTACATATTATCATATATGGTGGACTTGCAAAAAAGTGAAGGCTTTTTGGATAAAAATTTGGTGGGTTATGCAAAACGTTTTGAAGAAAAAGCTACAATTTTCTCCTCAACTGTTTTTATTGGGTATAGTTAAGGATTTTACAAGGGGGGGAAATAAAATTGATATTGTATATGGTGACAGCAGCTAGATTGTTGGTGGCCCAACACTGGAAGAAAGATGTCCTGCCTACTATTGATCAATGGATTCAGAAGATGGCCGGATTTGCAGAGATGGCGAAGATTTCTGCTTTTTTAAAAGATCATACACAAGAGAATTATGTGCAAGAATGGAAAAAATGGATTGACTATATACAAAACAAATATCAAACTAGAAAATATTACATAGCTTTCAGCTGAGGGAGATTAGACAAATATGATTATGCTGAGTAGACTAAAGGGGATAGAATATGAAGGGGTTGAATAATATATATTGTGTTTGCAATTATAATAGTTTTATATAGTGGAAGTCTGAAGGGGGGAAGGGGTGGTTGGGTAGGGATAGGGAGGGAAGGGGGAAATGTATTTTAAATTTTATATGTTTTAAATGTATAATATGTGGGGGGAAGGAGGGGGGGGAAAGGGGGGAAAATTTGTATGTGAAAACTTTTTCAATAAAAAAAAAAGAAAAGCTGAATAGTGTGGAAACTGGAGAGGATCGGATATGGGAGGAAATGGAAATGGAAAAGAATATTATAAGAAACTGTACAATGCTATAGATAGCTATTCGGAAGATAAAACAAAGTGTTTGAGGAAAGTCTCGCTGCCTAAAATTCCAGAAAAAACAAAAAATATGCTAAATGAAGTAATAAGGATGCCAGAATTAATAGAGGCAATGAAAAAACCAAAAGAATAACAAAACACCAGGCCTGGATGGGTTGCCAGTAGAAATGTATAAAGAACTACAAGACACGTTAGGACAAGTGTTACTTGAGGTATACAATGCAGTGTTAAATGAGGCAAAGATTCCACTATCATGGGCAGAAGCAAATATCGCATTGATTCCGAAAGAAAATACTGACTTAACTTTAATTAAAAACTATAGGCCTATCTCGCTGTTGAATACAGATTATAAAATGTTTATGTCAATAATAGCTGAAAGATTGAAAAGGTTTCTAAATGAATTTATATATGTGGATCAAAATGGCCTTTTGCCAAAAAGACAAATTAGGAACAATATGAGAATAATACTTGATACACTAGAATATTATGAAATACACAGCGAGACGCAAGTGGTATGGATGTTTCTAGATGCCCAAAAAGCCTTTGATAATGTCAAATGGAAGTTTATGCTGCAACAACTAAGATACATGGATTTTAGTGATAAATGTTTAAACATGTTTTACGGCAATATATTCCAAACAGGAGGCTAGAGCAATAGTGAATGAAGAGGTGACAAAAAAATTTAAAATCCAGAAAGGCACGAGACAAGGGTGTCCATTATCCTTGTTATTATTCATATTGATTTTGGAAGTACTAACAAGAATAATAAGAAAAGATACACAGATTAAAGGATTGGAAATCAAAGGAGAAAGTTACAGATTACAAGCTGATTTAGTCTTCATACTAGAGGAACCATTACAATCGGGTTTGAGGCTTATGGAGGTACTGGAGGAATATGGAGAAGTATCTGGATTAAAAGTAAATAAGGAGAAAACTAAAATGATTGCTAAAAATATGATGAATAAACAGAAAGACAATTTGGCCAAGGGAATAAATATACAATTAGTAAAAAAGGTGAAGTATCTAGGGATTTATTTGACGGCAAGATGCACATTGATTAAGGAGGACAATTATATTAAATTATTAAATCAGATAAAAGCAGACTTGGAGAGATGGGGAAACATCCAACTCTCCTTGATGGGTAGAATAGCAACCGTTAAAATGAATGTTCTGCCAAAATTAATCTTTTTATTCCAAAATATACCTATAAAATTAGAGAAAGTATTTTGATAATTTGAACAAAATTGTGTTGAAATTTATATGGCAGGGGAAAAAGTCAAGAATTAAACTGAAACTACTTCAGGAGGTCAAAGAAAGAGGAGGGTTTGGATTGCCCGATTGGGAACTATATTACCAAGCGGCAACAATCACCTGGGTCAAAGAATGGATAACCCTAAGAAACAAAAGATTATTAACATTAGAAGGTCATGACATACAGTACAAGCAGAATGGCATGCATTCCTCTGGTATGAAAGACATAAGGCACACCAATACTTCCAAAGGCATCTGTTCTGCCCCAGCTACGGACCCCAAAGAACGCAGCACACACAAAGTCCGTACAAACCTTCGTTTACTAATTAAGGACTACTAATGAGCTTTCTTAGTAGTTGTTCAAACACAAGTACAGTTTAAATCAGTCTTTTCTGAACAAGGGCTGTTAATTTAACTTCATTAACAGCCGACAAGAATCCAAAGAATAATAACTCAATTCTGAGGCACAGTATTTCAGATAACCGTAATCTTACTGTGGTTGGCAGAATGCCCAGAAGCAATTTGCAGGAAAACTGACAAGAGATAAACAAGAGCCAAATCAAACATTTCTGGAATCAAGACGCAAAGGAATATGAACGAATTTGTTTCCTGCAAATTGCATCAGTCGTCGTCCTTCCTTAAATAGGCTAGGGGAGTGGCCAATTAGCCTTACTCTCGAGGAGACCTCCTCCTGAGGAGCCACTCCTGCCTTTTAACAGCTCTGCGCGCTCGTGCATCGAGAAGAGGCTCCTCCTCTTCTTCCTCTTCACTTATGGGAGCTTCTGGAGGTTCTGAAGGCTGGCTGAATCCTTGCCTCTGGCATCACATCTTCTCCAGCCTCCTCATTGTCTGACTCAAGCACCAGCTGCACAGGCTGCTGGCGCAGCACCACACCAGCCTCCTCGCTGTCGGAATCAGCTACTAACTGCACAGGCCGCTGACAGGCCACAACAGCATCACATACGACAGGCATTATTGGAGATATGGAACAAAATTAAAAAACAGAACTATAGGGAAATACCGATCTGGCTCTCCACCCTAGAAGCGGTGGTATATCCAAATCTTATCAACTGGGGAAAAATTGTAGCATACAAAGATATATTAGATGAACAAGGGAGATTAAAATTGAGACTGCAGCTAAAAGAACAAGGGTTAGAATTGGAATGGTGGTCATATTTACAAATTCAATCAAGTTACATGAAAGATATGAGAACGTGGGGCATTAGCAAAAATTTAACGATATTAGATAAACTTTTATTGGGGACAGAGAAAATGATTAAAGCAATGTATACATTTTTATTAGAATACAAAATGGAGGAAGAGCATGTTAAAGAGAAGATGGTGGTATGGGCAAATAACTTTGGATACAATATCAAATTGGAAAAGTGGGAAAGAAACAGAAAACTAACTTTGGCCATATTGTATAAAGAGAACCTATATAAAATGTTTTATAGGTGGTACCTACCACAAGCTAGGCTAGCCAAAATGTATAAAAAATTGTCACCAAAATGCTGGAAATGAGATCACATACCGGGCACCTATTACCACTTATGGTGGACATGTAGAAAAGCAAAAGAATATTGGCAAAGGATCCAAATGTGTGTTCTGCCCCAGCTACGGACCCCAAAGAACTCAGCACACACGAAGTCTGTACAAACCTTAGTTTACTAAAATAAAATCAGTTTTTTTTTCAAACAAAGGCTGTTAATTAACTTTCTTAAGAGCCTGCAAGAATCTAAAGAAGAAATAATCTTAATCTTACTATGGTTGGCAGAAAGCCCAGAAGCAATTTGCAGAGAATTCAGATCAAGGCACGAAGGAGAGTGAACAAAGTTGTTCCCTGCAAATTGCTTCAGTCGTCGTTCCTCCTTAAATAGGCTAAGGGAGTGGCCAATTAGCCCCAAGCGTTACTCTTGAGGAGACCTCCCCCTGAGGAGCCACTCCTGCCTTTTGGCAGCTCTGCGCACCCGTGCATCAAGAAGAGGCTCCTCCTCTTCGCCCTCTTCACTTAAGGGAGCTTCTGGAGGTTTTGAAGGCCCTGGCTGAATCCCCACCTCTGGCACCACATCTTCTCCAGCCTCATTGTCCGACTCGAGTGCCAGCTGCACAGGCTGCTGGCGCAGCACCACACCAGCCTCCTCACTGTCCGAATCAGCCACCAGCCGCACAGGCTGCGTACAGGCCACAACAATGTGGCTAGAAGAAATGACAGGACAGAAAGTGGAATTCAAACCAGAACTATTTCTATTAGGAATTATAAAAGAAGGTTTAAGTAAAGGGTTAATATATTTAACACAGGGGTGAAATGCTACCGGTTCGCTCCAGTTCAGGCGAACCAGTAGTGATAAAAACTACTGGTTCGGGCGAACCAGTAGTAAAAAAAAGCTACCGGTTCAGTCGAACCGGTAGTTTAAAAAAGCTCGATACAACAATCACCTGTGCCGTGCAGTTTAGCTTTGCTAGAAAGCAGGATTTTCTGCTTTCTAGTGAAGCTAACTTGCGCGCCACAGCTGACACCCCCCCCATAACTGCAGCAAGAATAGTTTATGCCCAACAATGGAAGAGTGAAAACGGTTTTGTTTTAACAATAAAGTTTTTTTTTAAAAAAAGTATCCTAACATGTCTGTATCATATGACTGGTATGGTTTCAAATAAGATTGCAGGATCCAATCTGGGTTGGTTACTGGACCAGAGGTTTAGTCTTCCAAGCCTTCGGACTCATGCTGGTTAGTCAATGAGACAACATTTGAGGGGTCTTTTTACATCTTGACTGTGCCACTGGGAGGAATACTCCGTGTTGATCTAAGGTCATTTGTTGGCCGCTCGTCGTGTGAGGGCGAGTTGGATGTTACTCCCATTGGATTGTACGTGTCTGGACCCTTCCTGCTGTTGTGAGAGAACAGTGGAAGTACCAATGTGCCTCATTGAACAATTACCTGGATATTACATCTTCGTGAGACCCCTGTGTATGCTCTGTCCCCCCCCCCCCATCGTGGCACCTGGAGATGTACACGACATCGGACCTTCTCACGCTGCGAGACTCCCCCCTCTCGCAGATGTGGCCCTCCTCATTATCAAGGGCCCACCTCAATGATGGGTTTTGGGACCCAGAGAGGTGGCATGTGAAAACTAGGGGGTTGAGGGGTTTTCTAGCCAAGTTTTTTGTGAAATTTTAAGGGGTTCTAGGGAGGGGGAGGGTTTGATTGGAATGAGGGCTGTGGTTATGGGGGATAGCCCACCAAGGGGAGGGGTGGGCTTGGCAAAGAAGCACGGCGTAGGAGGTGGGGATCCTGGGGTCAAGGGGGGAGTTAGAGTCTGTCCGGACAGTGCTCTAAACATCACTACTGTGAGTGGGAGGGGTAGATATGGCGGGAGCAGGGGGCCACATCAAGTTAGGGGAGTACGCACCCGCTGTTTACAAGCGGTGGCGAGCTCCGGCCCCTAAGGCTCCACCCATTCCCCAGGTTGCACAGACCCTCAGGGCCCGGCCTTTTGGCTGATGCTGTGCAATGCCAGGTCCGTAGTAAATAAAGCCCCCCTCATTTGTGATCTTATTTGTGAGGGGGGAGCGGACCTGGCAGGTATTACAGAGACCTGATTGGGCCAGGAGGGGGGGTTTCCCCTCGTTGAAATGTGCCCATCAGGTTTCCTTGCATTCCATCAGCCAAGGTCACAGGGCAGGGGTGGGGGAGTAGCGGTTATTATTAAAGAAGGTCTAAGACCGAGGGAGGCCGCTGATCCTCAGACGGCTGGCTGTGAGTCCCACCTTGTGAAGTGGGGTCATGGGGTTCAGATGGGTTTGCTGATCACGTACCTGGCTCCCTGCCACATGGCAGCAGCCCTGCCCGAGCTCCTCAATGTTATCGCTGCGATGGCGGTTGACACCCCCAGGCTTATGGTCATGGGGGATTTCAACCTGCCATCCATGGGTGAGATGTCGGAGGTGGCTCGGGAGTTCATGGCTTCCATGACAGCTATGGACCTGACCCAGCTAATTCATGGCCCTACCCACACAGGGGGAAACACGCTGGACCTGGTCTTTGTCTCTGGACAGTGGTTGAGTGATCTTGAGATAGGGGACATAGTCACCGAGCCCTTGTCATGGTCAGATCACTCTCTCCTTTGCCTTGACCTTCGAACCACTATACCCCACTGCAGGGAGGCGGAGCCGATTAGATGGTTCCGCCCCAGGCGCCTGATGGAACCTGATAGGTTCCAGATGGAGCTTGGGCCATTTCCTGAGGCTCTGGCACACGCCTCGACTAGAGACCAAGTGGCCGCCTGGGATAGGGTGGCCGCTGGAGCTCTGGATTGGGTCGTGCCTTTGCAGCCTCTGACCCAGCGCCGTTTTCACCTAGCTCCTTGGTTTACCGAGGAGCTGAGGGAGATGAAGCGCCGGAAAAGATGCCTAGAGAGTAGTTGGAGGGCCAGCCTTGCTGAATCCAACCAGACACTGGTAAGATCTCATATTAAGAATTACCTAGTGGCAATAAAAGCAGCAAAACATACATATTTTGCTGCTCTTATTGCGTCATCAGATAATCGCCTGGCCGCCCTGTTTAGGGTGACCCGCTCCCTGCTCCACCAGGAAGCGCGGGAGGACCCCTTGGAGGGTAGAGCCGAGGATTTTGTTCAATATCTGTATGACAAAATCACTCAGATTCGGGAAGACCTGGACTCCGACTGGGTAGTTTCAGGGGGAATGACTGAGGCAGGTCTTGAGAATGTTATCTGGGATGAGTTTGATCCCGTGACCCCTGACGACGTGGACAGGATTCTGGGTGGACTGAACGTGACCACATGTTTATTGGACCCGTGCCCCTCCTGGCTAGTGCTGGCTTCCCGGGAGGTGACGCGAGGCTGGCTCCAGGGGATAATAAATGCATCGTTGGGTGAGGGTGACTTCCCCGCCGCCTTGAAAGAGGCGGTGGTGAGGCCTCTCCTCAAGAAGCCTTCCCTGGACCCGGCAGTGTTGGCTAACTATCGTCCGGTCTCCAACCTTCGTTTTGTTGCGAAGGTTGTTGAGAGTGTGGTTGCACAACAGCTCTTCCAGTACCTGGATGAAATGACGTATCTGGATCCGTTCCAGTCGGACTTCAGGCCTGGGCACAGCACGGAAACGGCATTGGTCGCATTGGTTGATGATCTCTGGAGGGCTCGGGACAGGGGTTGCTCCTCTGTCCTGGTCCTATTAGATCTCTCAGCGGCTTTTGATACCATCGACCATGGTATCATGCTGCACCGGTTGGTAGAGTTGGGGGTGGGAGGCACCGTATTGTGGTGGTTCTCCTCCTTTCTCTCTGACCGGTTGCAGTCTGTGTTGGCAGGGGGGCAGAGGTCGACCCCGAGGCCCCTCATATGTGGGGTGCCACAAGGGTTGGTCCTCTCGCCCCTTTTGTTCAACATTTATGTAAAGCCGCTGGGTGAGATCATCCGTGGTTTCGGGGTGAAGTACCACCAGTACACTGATGACACCCAGCTGTACATCTCCACCCCGGACCACCCCAACGATGCCCTTGAAGTGATGTCTGGATGGAGAGAAACAGGCTCAGGCTCAACCCATCCAAGACCGAGTGGCTGTGGTTTCCGACGTCCCGATATAGTCAGCTGGTGCCATCACTGACTATTGGGGGCGAATCATTGGCCCCCACGGAGAGGGCGCGCAACTTGGGCATCCTCCTGGATTCACGGCTGTCTTTAGAAGAGCATCTGATGGCCGTGACCGGGAGGATTTTTCATCAGGTTTGCCTGATTTGCCAGTTGTGTCCTTTTCTGGATCGGGACTCTCTACATACAGTCACTCATGCCCTCGTCACTTCCCGTCTGGACTACTGTAACGGTCTCTACATGGGGCTCCCCTTGAGGAGCACCCGGAGGCTCCAACTGGCGCAGAGTGCGGCCACGCGGGTGGTTATGGGAGTGACATGGCGCTCCCGTGTGACACCTCTCCTGCGTGAGCTACACTGGCTCCCGGTGGTCTTCCGGGTGCGCTTCAAGGTTTTGGTTACCACCTTTAGAGTGCTCCATGGCTTAGGACCTGGTTATTTACGGGACCACCTACTACCACAAACAGCCTCCCACCGACCGATACGCTCTCATAGAGAGGGGCTCCTCTGGGTGCCGTCGGCCAGACAGTGTCGGCTGGTGGCCCCCAGGGGGAGGGCCTTCTCTGTGGGGGCACCCACTATCTGGAACGAGCTCCCCCCAGAGATACGGAGGATCATGGATCTGCGCACTTTCCACCATGCGCTTAAGACTCTCCTATTTCAGCAAGCCGGCCTGGCCTAACCTTCTCCCCTTTTTAAATTCTTTTAAATTGAAATTTTAATCTTTTTAAATTAACGCTTATGTAGAACGCAGAGGTCAAACACTGCAAGCTATGGCTAGGTCTATGTTAGCAGATTCTGATTTGCCAGAAACACTTTGGGGTGAAGCCATAATGTGTGCTAACCATGTTTTAAACAATGTTGTTAATTCATCTACTGATGAATTACCATTTAAACTTTGGCATGGTAGAAAACCTAATCTAAGTTATCTGCATACATTTGGTGCTCCTGCTTGGATTCATATACCATCACAGTTAAGGTGAAAAGGACAACAAAGAGCAAGGAAAATGTTTTTTGTTGGGTATGAATCTAACCACAGATCATTTAGATTCTGGGCCCCAGGTACCACTAGTATTTATTGTAGTGCTAGTGCAAAATTCCTGGAGCATGTAGGTTGGGATAAGCTTGAGCAAGCTGATTACAGAAATGAGGATGATGTTATTATTGATAATCAAATGTTCAATAATACCCCTGAAGTTGAAATAGATGATATAGAAACTACTGTAAAAGAAGAAGAAGGTTTAGGGGAGGAATTAGATGAAATACCAGTTATGAGTCCTGTATTGCCTAGAAGATCTACTCGGGTAAGAAATCTGCCCGACAGATATCAAGCAAGTGTGGTTTGTCAAGTAAATATAGAACTTTCTAACTATGATATCAAAATGTATCCTGAAAAGGAACAAATAGCTTGGAAGGAAGCTATGAATAGAGAACTCAAATCATTAACTGAGTTAAATGTATATGAAAATGTTCAGTTACCACCAGGAGAAAGGTTAATTGGTTGTAAATGGGTTTATAAGTTAAAGACAGGTGGTGATGGAACTGTAACCCATAAAGCACGTTTAGTCGCTCAGGGTTTCACTCAGTCTGAAAGAGACTATGATGAAGTTTTTGCTCCCAGTTTAAGAGCAACCACATTGAGAACAATGTTAGTGTGGGCAGCGAAGAATGATTATCAAATTACTCATATAGATGTTGAGACAGCATATTTACATGCACCTTTAAAGCACAATATCTATATGAAAAAGCCATTAGGTGTAAGAACGGATGAGCAAACTGATTGCTGGAAATTAAAAAAGAGCCTTTATGGTTTGAAGCAATCAGGGTTTGAATGGAATAGATGTATAGTTAAAGAACTGAATGCTATGGGTTTTATGGAAGGTGTAGCAGATAAATGTCTATTTAAACGGGAGAAAGATGGTTTGATTTCATTTTTACTCTTGTTTACAGACGATATTGCTATTGTAACGAAAACTGAACAGGAAGCAATGGAACTTATTTCTATGTTACAGAATAAATTTAGAATTAGAAATCTAGGTAAAATCAAACACTATTTAGGTCTTTTTTTTAAAACAAAAGTTTTTTATTTTTTATAATTCAAACAGCCAAACATTACATAATAAATTGTCATTCATCATTTTCCCCCCTCCCTTTTCCCCTCCCCCCAACCCCCCCAACCCCCCTTCCCACCCTCCCCCCGACTTCCCAGAGCAAAATACAGGGTTTAAGTAGGAAATGCGGGTCCAGCTAGATGACCACTGAAGGGCCCTCTT
>WNWU01002930.1:0-12981 GCA_012654045.1 Ptyas mucosa | reverse complement strand
ATGTTTTGTATGTGTATGTTCTTTTTTTCTTTTTTCTTTTTTTCCTCTTTTTCTATTATGTTTTTGGTTTTAAAAATGTAAAATATTCAATAAAAATTATTTTTTTTTAAAAAAAAAGGGGCACCAAGATGGCTTGGAGGATGAGATGAGAAATTCAGTGCCTAATATGCATCAG
Organism: Ptyas mucosa; assembly: GCA_012654045.1. Taxonomy (NCBI): domain Eukaryota; kingdom Metazoa; phylum Chordata; class Lepidosauria; order Squamata; family Colubridae; genus Ptyas; species Ptyas mucosa. The sequence goes on along the minus strand of WNWU01002930.1, from coordinate 12,806 downwards.
ATACTTTGGCAAGTACAAGTGCTAACTCAAAACATGCCTCCATAGCAACCTCCCCAGCCTGCCACACCTACTCAGGGTCAACTGCCAGTGGCCGCCATGCTGATTCCTAAGATTCCCAGCTGCCTACTGCAGAGATTCACCAAGGAGTCTGCCAAGATGAGTCTCGGCTCCCCTGGTCCGCGCTCACAAAGGCAACAAGACGCTCAGGTGGAAAGGTTCTTGTTTGGTTTTAATCCAGTGATAACAGCTCAGTGTAAGAACCGGAACGCATATGCGAATAAAGTTCAGCTCGTGGATCTTCGGCGTGTAGCCCTGTTTAAATAGCCTGGCTAATCGGCCCCTCCCTAATGAGAGGCAGATGGGCGCCGGTATAAGCCAACGCGACGTCGCATAGGTGACGTCGATGCCTCCCGGAAGCTCTCTCGAGCAGCCTGTCACCCACCGAGCCGCTGCCCGCCAAACAAGCGTAAAAGACCCGCAACCACCCTGCACGTCCCCTGGCTAAGCCCATCACCTGTGCAGACACAGCCTAAGCGGAACCGCCCAAAACCACCACCAGCACCCGTGACACCATCCCGCCAGCTCCCCGCCATTCTGTCGAGCGTCTCCACAACGTAGCTCCATGGCGTGAGCGGTTCCACAATGTGGCTCCATGGCGTGGTGTCGAACGCAGTTCACTGCTCGACAGGCGGTCCCCCTTACCAGGTGTCTGCCTATACAAGAGAGAAATATATGTTAGGTATTATCATGGTTTATGAGGATTATGTTTATGAAAGCGCCTCAACAGTCTTGGGGCGTTTATGTCATCTACAGGCACCCAGGATGATTCTGTATCTGGATACCCAGCCCACCGAACTAAGTATTGAAGTCGGCCTCTATGATACCTGGAGTCAAGAACCTCTTGTAATTCATAATGGTCTCCCGCTATTGGTCTGGGAGAGGGCTGCGGACTGACAGGGGTGGATATGGGTTTCAATAGACTAGAATGAAACACCGGGTGGATCTTACCAAGAAAGGATGGTAGTTTCAGCTTTACTGTTATGATTTTTACGATTGGGAACGGCCCCACATACTTAGGTCCTAGCTTCCGGCTTGGTAGTTTTAACCGGATATATTTAGTCGAGAGATATACCCTATCTCCCACCTGAAATGGAGTACCTTCCCCTTGTTTTTTATTAGCCTGCTGTTGATCCTCTGCTGCTGCTTTCTGTAATGCTTTTCGCACCCCAGGCCAGAGGTCTCGTATTGTCTGTGGCTTGTCCCCAGGATTGGTGGGTGGTTTGGAATCCAGGTCCAACTCAGGGATGGCCAGGAATTCCATTCCAGACACCACCTGGAATGGAGTGTATCCCATGCTGCGATGTAATGAATTGTTGTATGCTGATTCAGCAAATGACAGAAGGTGAATCCAATCATTTTGCTGATACGATACATAGGAACGCAAATATCGTTCAACCATGGCATTGGCCCGTTCAGAGGCTCCGTTTGTACTGGGGTGATATACTGAGCTGAGTCCCTGCATGGCTCCAATACAGCACAGAAATCGTCTCCAAAAACAAGCTGTAAATTGCACCCCTCTGTCTGATATGATGGGTTTAGGGACGCTGTGTAAGTGGTACACATGTTGGATGAACAATTTGACCAGTTGCTGAGCAGTAGGTAGACCTTTGCAGGGAATGAAGTGAGCTTGCTTTGAGAACAAGTCCAACACTGTCCATATTACCGTATGCCCCTTATCATCCGGCAGTTCCATGATGAAGTCCATCGAGACTTCTTCCCACGGTTTCGTAGGATCAGCGACCTGTTGGAGTAGTCCTAGCGGCTTCCCGGGCTTTGGTTTGGAGGTAGCACAGACGTGGCAACTCCGCACATAGTCTTCTATTTCTTTGCGCATTTTGGGCCACCAAAACTGCCGTCTGGCTAGATGTAAGGTCTTCAGGAACCCGAAATGTCCTGCTGTTTTGGCATCGTGACATCGCTTAAGAACTTTTTGTCGAAGGGAAACGGGTATGTATAACCTATCCCCCCACCATGCTAATCCCTCTCGGAAAGTCATCAGTTCTTGATTATCTGACAACCAACTATCAGTCGTTAGCTCCTTCTTCAGGAGTGTTGTCCACTCTAGGTCTCGTCAGGTAGCAGCAGCAGCAACCGACGACTCTGCTCGCCCACCGGGTATCAGGGCCTGTAACATTGCATCTCGTTTACATCTGTACTGAGGCATCCGAGATAATGCATCAGCTAGGAACATTTTTCGTGAAGGTTTATACTTCAAAGTAAACTGAAACCGTTGGAAATACTGGGCCCAATGGACCTGTTTAGGTGATAAATGCCATGGGACCTGAAGGGCCTCTAAATTCTTGTGGTCTGTCCAGACCTCAAATGGTTGGTCCCCCCCTTCCAAGATATGCCGCCAGGTCTGCAACGCCCATTTCACAGCATCCCAAGTCCAGAGTCTCTTTCATCCTCAGCCTACTGGTTGACTCCACTGCCAGATGGTCACTTCCACTCATTGAATGCAACAACCCCATCCTAGATAACTTCCAAAGCTTCCTTGCCAGATTTAGACAAGACCTTGGAGAGCTTCAGCTTCAGTATCTGTCCTTACAAAGAACAGTCAGGGTTGATTTCCTTTAGGACTGATCAGAGGTATAGGTATGTTGATTTGTTGTAATAAAAAAGAGACTTAAAGTATAAGTATATCCCCCCAAAAAACCAGGGAGAGAGAGAAAATAAGAATCAAAGATTAATATTTATATGTTAGTCTGGGAAAACGTCACACGAGCTTTAAAAATGTCAACCATAACCACCATAGCGAAAACAGGAAAAAAACCAACTACAAATCCTACAATAACAGTGGCATCACCACTACAGCAAAGAACAGTAGACAACATGATAGGAAAAGAAAAAGAAAAGCCGGAAATGACATTAAATGCTATGCAAAACGTGTTTCAGATGATTCAAGAAACACTATTAAAAACACAAGAAAAAATCGCGGATAATCATGAAGAAATGAAAATGTTTCATGAAGAAATCAAAAATGAAATAGGAGAAGTAAAAGAGGATATTAAAAATATAAGTGATAAATTTGGTGATATCCAACAATCAATAATAGAAAATGAAGAAAGAATTAAAAAAGTGGAAACAAAAATAGATCACGTAGAGACAAAAGTGGAGACAATGGAGCAAAAATCTTTTCAACTAAATAAGGAATTGTCTGACTCAATAGTGATACTGGAGATGGAGAAAGCTTCATATTTTTTGCACTTTCAAAATATAATAGAAGAAAAAGATGAAGACCTGGGAGAAAAAATGGCGGAGATAGTGTCAGAAATAATACAGAAAGACAAGTCAGAAATTAAAGGACAGTTGGATGAAATATACCGGGTACACACTAATTACATAAGAAGACATCGATTGGCGAGGGAAGTGCATGTAAGATTCTCAAAACGAGCAATTAGAGACAAAGTATATAGAAAATCAAGAGAAGAAACTTTGACATATAAGGGCAAAGAAATTATAATCTTAAAACAAATACCTTGAAGAATCAGGAACCAACGCCAACAATATCAGTTCTTAACAACCCAATTGATTAGATATAAAATAATGTACAGATGGCTGACACCGGATGGGATTTTAATCACATGGCAAGACAAAAAGTACAAAGTAGACACAGTAGAGGAAGCAAGAGAATTTTATAACTTAGATTTTACACAGGAAGAGGAACAGGAAAGTAAAGAAGAAACAGAGAGTAGAAGCCAGGAAGAAGAACAAATAGAAGAAGTGGAGCAAGAAAAAGAAGTATGAAAGAGTCAAGAAAAAGAACGAGAGGAAAGAGAAGGTGCGAGAGCAAAAAGGCGGATGGAGACAAGACACACCAAAAAACAGTTACACTAGGCAATGGAAGAGGCAATCAAACTTCTCTCGGTAAACATAAATGAATTAAACGCGCCGAAGAAAAGAACACAAATATTCACAAAACTACAAAAATTGGAAGCAGATGTGATATGACTCCAAGAAGTGCATATCAAAAAAGGATACCGGACTTCCAGTTGGTGTCGCGGCAACCCAGACGATGGAACAGCGGGGCTCTTAGGAGCCCCGCGAAAACCCTGTCTACTATGCCACCGCCAGCAGGTCTACGGACCTACCCTGTCCTGGAGGGACAGGGGGAAAGAGAGGGACCCCTCGGTCAGCCGAGAGGAACAGGTGTCAGCGATCTAAGTTGCACTATTTTCATCGCTGCCATGAAATCAAAGAGAAAAGAAAAAAAAAACGGAGCTAGCAGTAACAGTTTGAAATTTAGTGCTTGGCATTTGATCTAGTGTTCTTCTCCCCCTTAATAGATAGGGTTACCCAGGTGATGAAGGGAGGGGGACATTCCTGTGATCTGAAGTGGTTGGCAGAAGAGACTGACTTGGAAGATATTGAGAGGCAGAAGGGGAGAGGTTTGGTTTCAGAGAATCAGTTTTGGCTGTATATGAGTTTAGGTCGAATCGTAAATTCTTTAATAAATGAGAGATTCATCAAAGACTTTGTGTTTGAGAATGAAATTTATTTGAGATTACGCCGAAACCTGATATGACTCCAAGAAGTGCATATCAAAAAAGGATACCGGACTTCCGGTTGGCGTCGCGGCGACCCAGATGGTGGAACAGCGGGGCTCTTAGGAGCCCCGCGAAAACCCCATCTACTATGCCGCCTCCAGCAGGTCTACGGACCTACCCTGTCCTGGAGGGACAGGGGGAAAGAGAGGGACCCCTCGGTCAGCCAAGAGAAACAGGCAGGTTCCTCGGGGCTGGAGGATTACCCTCTGCATTGGTGGCGGCTGAGCGGCAGCCATGGCGGCTGCCTCGAGGCTGTGACAACCGGGAAAAGTGATGTGCAGGAGGAAGAAGCGAAGAAATAGAGCAAACTATTTGGAAGCCGGGTCAGTGATTTAACCCAGGCGGGAACAGCACTTAAAAAATGGATTTTAACAAGAGAGCCCCTAGCCTTAAACAGCGGCTACAGACTGTGGGGGCAAGAAGATTTAAAAAGTTATTTGCTGGAGGAAGAGAGCCATTTACGAATTACCTTTATTATTGAATGCCGTGGAATGGCTGTTAGTTGGAAATTGTAAAACTTTGAAACTCTTTGTTACTGAAATGGATTACTTTTGGAGAGACAAAGAGGGAAGAGGTGGTAAGCAGAAATTTTTTGAAGAAACCGGGAAAGCCCAGCGGAGAATTACAGAATGGCTAAAATGGAGTCATGTCATGGAGAAGTGAAAGTTTAAACCTGTGGATTGCTTTTGAATTAACTCAGACACAATGTATCTTGTTTCCTAAGTTGGTCTATTACGAAAACAATTAAGGAGGTCCAACTTTGGGGATTTCTAACTTGTTTATTGGTGGTATTAAGGAAAGAAATAAGAAATAAGAAATAAGACGGAACAATTTAAACTGACTAAGCAGACGTGGCAGAGGAAGCTAAAATGGTTGCCTGTCAAGAAGAAGTGAAAGTGTAAATTGTGGACTGCTTGCTACTTAAAGGAGAAACTTTGACTCTTGCTTTCTCAATTGGATTATCTTGAAGGAAAACTAAAATTTTCATTTTAGATGTACTTAATTCATTTCTGGACTACCTATGGATAGTTGGAAAGAAGGAATTAACTGGTCAATTAAAACTGTTGATTAAAGGCGAGGCAACAAAAGGAAAGGGCGTAGAAATGGAAGAGAACATGACAATATCATATAGGGAACAAAAAAGAACTAAATCCTTTAGTCTTTATAACTTTACTGACATTGGAATTGAAAAGAAAAAAAATTGGGTAGCAAGACGAAAAATATTATAGTCTGATTAAAATGGATGTAAATGTTTTTTATGTAATTGATGTCTAAATAATGCAGTGCTTCTCAATTATTTTCTGTCATGCCCCCCTAGGAAGAAGAAAACATTTTTCGCGCCCCCCGCGCGACTGTAAATAGTATCATTATTAGAAAAAGGTCTGTTCTCCTTGAAAGGGAGGAGCATGCGCAGTCACATGTACTGGCTTAATGCTCACTATCGATGCAAATGTCAGCAGCGGTAGCCCGATTTCTTTAGCAAGTTTGATTAATTGGGGCAGCGTTATGTTTCACAGGAGAAGGTCATTGTCAGTCATTTGAGCATCAATTGGGCGCACATCCGTCGGGCAACAAAGTAAGTGTGGACGGACGTCCCACACTAAAGATGGCTCCGACAGGCTTGTGTCACAAGGGTTTTGGACAGCCAATCAGATGCCGAGGTCAAACGTGCCCCCTTTTACGGAGCCTCGCGCCCCCCCTGGGGGGCGCGCCCCACTATTTGAGAAGCACTGCTCTAAGCTAACTGCGCAGCCTCCACACATTCCTTTCTAGTCTTCTTACTCCTTTGTTCTCTCTGCCAAGAAGTCCAGCAGGAACTCTGCCAAAGATGTAGCCAATTAGCTAATAAGAGTTATCTTTATTTTTACTTTTACAATAAAATGAGTTTTCTTAGAAATACTTCTTCGGGTTTTATTTTCTTAATGTATACTTTCGAGGAGAAGCCACGGTCCGAACCTCTAAACTGGGGTGCGATTATCCCAGAGCCAGGATGGGATCAATCAACTCCCTGACACCTGGTAGCAGTCGGACGGTTAAAAGTTATGGCTTTTTCCTTGTTTGTTACTTCTGATAAGACCTCTAGGCTAGTTAGCTAGAATGATTAATTTGCAACTGCGGAATGCTAATTAGTTATCTACTAACATGCCGAAGAAGAAAAAGAAAAAAGGGAAAATGCAGCCCAGAGTTTTCCCTACAACTAATTTATACTCTTCTGACCAAGAAGAGACAGAAAGGAGGTTTTCAAGTTTTCGACTGCTTGCCTTGGCAACCCGACTAGGAGAAACAGCCGTGGGAGAAACTCAAACTGATAAAATGCTCTCGCAGAGGCTTCAGGAACAAGAATATAATACTGCTGCTTTTGAAGGTGATGAATGACTGAGGTCAGTAATATCTCCTTCTAATTATTCATTTTCACAAACAATTCCTGTAGAAGCCCAAAGATTTGAAATGCTTGGTGCAAGGCCAAAGTTTTCACAAACCGTGGAGCATTTTTCCTCCCACACAGAGAGAGAAAAGATTTGTTATTCTCCTCAAAGCCCCGAACTTACTCAGCGTGAGAAAGATATCAAGTTCTATCGGGAGCATATCAAATATCATGAAAATCAACTATCCCAGGCAAAGATGGATTTGTTTATGCTTGAGCAAAATAAGAGAGAGCCTCGTGACTTAAAAATCTCTAAAAGCGCCATTTTGGCTTCTTCTTCAGAGCCAAAGACACACCCCCTGGTGGATTCTGTTTCAGGCCAATTAAAACAGAGAGCAGTGCACACGTCACATGAAATCCTCCCTGATCAAATTACAAGTGCCACGCAAGCAGACCTGCCCGAAACTATAGGTGCAGCACCATCTGCTGGCGAAAGTAATTTACTAGAGGAAGCTGAAAGGCAACACAGTTTACATGAACGTTTTGAATTGTTGCAGCAGACGTTAGCAAACATATCCTTGGTTCGTTCAAATATTCAGGCTGAAATGCCACAAGTGTTTCCACAGACCCAATCTCCTACACCCCCTGGTGGTGTTGGTGTCTCTTTAGATGGAACACAAGAACGCTTAATGCGGCAAAGGCAAACTCAAGCACAAATGGCAGCTGGAATGCAGCAGATTCCAATGCAACAGCCACAAATGCCTGCATATGTGCCCCCAGCCATGGCACAACCAAGACCAGCTCCTGGTCCACCTCCAATGGCACAGCCAGCATACCAAATGCATGTTCCTCACCAGGCATTCTCTGTTGCCCCACTAACTGGTGAGTCCAAACTAAAAATGTCAGGACATAATTATAAAGCCTGGGTCAGTGAGATTACACTATTGCTTCTCAGAGAAGGCACTCACTGCATGATTTTTAATCCTCCTGCACAGCCATGGACTTTTGCAATAAGAGACTTAGAGATTAGAGTTCGCACAACATTATTGATGTCCATGGATACTGAACTGCAGGTCACTTTTCCGCCTGCTGCAACAGCCCAACAAATTTGGGCCCAATTGGAAAATTGCTACAGGCCCGTTTCAATTGAATCTTCGTGTTTGCTCATGTCTGAGCTCCATGGTTCAAGATTGAAACCTGGTGATCAAATTGGAGGACATTTGACCAAACTGAAAGGAATCAGAACAGAATTGAGAGAAAGAGGCCATAATATTGAAGATATTCAAATGATCAGCATTATAATTAACTCATAGAGCTATGAATCGGTGGTTTATATTTCTGAATCACATTTCACAGGTTCTAGGTCCAGACACATTGACATCCGTTATCAAAACATAAAACAATTGGTAAAACAAGGTTTTGTTAAAATGCAATATGTATCTACACATGATCAGATTGCTGACATCCTCAACAAACCGCTCTCAGCAGCTCAGCACGAGTATCTGCGTAGGAAGATGTGCCTTATTTGATGATGTACCTGATGTTCACTCAACTGGCAAAGAAGGGGATTGTCACTGCGTTCTTGTATTTACCAGCTGAGCTCTCATCTTCTGGACTATTACACTTGCCGTAGATTCTCAGAAGTTCTTATCTCTCTAAGCTAACTGCGCAGCCTCCACACATTCCTTTCTAGTCTTCTTACTCCTTTGTTCTCTCTGCCAAGAAGTCCGGCAGGAACGCTGCCAAAGATGTAGCCAATTAGCTAATAAGAGTTATCTTTATTTTTACTTTTACAATAAAATGAGTTTTCTTAGAAATACTTCTTCGGGTTTTATTTTCTTAATGTATACTTTCGAGGAGAAGCCATGGTCCGAACCTCTAAACCGGGGTGCGATTATCCCAGAGCCAGGATGGGATCAATCAACTCCCTGACAATTTGGGTTTTTGAAGTAAGGAAAATATATGAAATGCTGATTGCTAAAATGATAAATGAATATTATAAAAAGCTGTTTAGATTTGGAATTTAAGATTTAGGGTGATATATAATAGAATGTTAAATGTTAGAACAAAATGTTAGATTGAATGATAAAAATTGGGTTTAGATCTGTTTTTTCTTTTTCTTCTTTTTACTTTTCTTCTTTCCTTTTTAAGATGTTAATGGATGAAATTTGGAATCTATACTTATTTTATACCGGACCAAACTTTTGCTCTAAAAAGATATGTTTTTATGTTTTATGTTTAAAAATGAATTAAAATTTTTTTAAAAAAAGATACCAAAAATTATTAGAAAACCCAAAATTAGGAAAATTATATACATCTCTGATGCAAAAAAAAAAAAGAGAGAGAGAGAGAGAGAGGAGTAGTGGTCTATGTAAAAGAAAGGATACAATCAAAATTAATATATGCAGATGAGGAAGGAAGAACGGTGATGGTCGAGTTAGAAACAGAAAGGAAAAAATCACTATTAGTAGTAATATATGCCCCTAACCACAATCAACAAAAATTTTTTAAAGGAATACATTAAAAAATATTAGAATTAGCATATGAAAATATCTGTCTAATTGGAGACTATAATGCAATAGTAGATGCCAAAAAAGATTATAAAAGTGGTAAGAGAAATTTTTTTAAAAAAAGAAACACTACCAAAAGAATTTTTCAATATGGCCGTGGAAATAAACCTGAGAGATGTTTGGAGGAAGACTCATAAAGATGAGAACCAATATACATTTTACTCTCATCCACACTAGAATCAATATGGCTTGGATGACTGCGGATATTAGGACAGGTGTAGAAACAATAGAGATAGGAGTAAATGAATGGGCAGACCACAACCCAAGACTCATAAATTGGAAGGGAAAAAAGATTTAGGAGATGGACAATGAATCAAAATATATATTAAAAAAAAAGGGTTTAAACAAATGCTGGAAAAGGAATTAGAATCGTTTTTTAAGATAAACAAAAGAGAGGATACTTCCCTACAAAACATTTGGGATACAAGAAAAGCATACATCAGAGGACTGACGATGGCATACTTAGGGAAGAAAAATAAAGAAAGGAGACAACAGCAAGACAAACTATATGAAGAATTAAAAGACACAGAATATAAATTACAAAAAGATCCCCAAAATAAAAAAATAAGAGAGGAATGGAACATAACAAAACATAAAATAAATTTGATAAATCAAAAAGAAATAGCCCAGAAAATAAAGATGGCAAAACAAAACTATTTTGAATTTGCGAACAAAACAGGTAGATGGTTGGCATATAAATTGAGAAAAGAAAAAGATTAAAAAATGATATACCAACTCAGAGACGAAAAAGGAGAAATTCAATACAGAAGAGAAGCTAAAAAGGAAATTATCCAGACATTCTTTTCAAACTTATACAAAAAAGAAGAGGTAGAGGAGGAAAAAGTAAAACAGTATATAGAAAGATCAGAAATGGTAACAATTACAGAAGAACAAAGAGAAATATTAAATGGACCGATAACTAAACTTGAATTTGAATTGGCACTGAAAAAACAAAAAAAAAAACAACAAAACACTGGGGCCAGATGGGCTACCGGCAGAATTATATAAAAACCTACAGGAAATATTGGGAGAAACCATGTTAGAACTATATAACGAGGTTTTGGACAAGGCAAAAATTCCAACAACCTGGACAGAGGCAATAACTACTATCATACCCAAAGAAGATATGGACCATCAGTTAATACAAAATTACAGACCAATCTCCCTGCTAAATACAGATTACAAGATATTTATAGTAATTATAGCAGAAAGAATTTAAAAAGTATTAAATAATCATATATACTCAGACCAAAATGGATTTCTGCCGGGCCGACAAATCAAGAATAATATGAGAATAATAATAAATACATTAGAGTTTTACGAATCACACCCGGAAAAAAAAGCTTCACTGGTTTTCCTTGATGCCCAAAAAGCATTTGATAATCTAAATTGGAAATTTTTAATGGGGCAACTAAAATTTATGCAATTCGGGACAAAATTTGAAAAAATCATAGGGGAAATCTACACAAAACAAATGACAAGACTAATTATGAACGATGACACCACAAACCAATTTGGTATAACAAAAGGGGTTAGACAGGGATGGCCACTCTCTCCACTATTGTATATTTTAACATTGGAGATCCTTCTAAAAAAGGTTAGGGAAGACCAAGAAATTAAAGGGCTAAGGATAAGGAGAGAAGAGTACAAGATTCAGGCCTTCGCTGACGATCTTGTGTTTATAGTAGAGGAACCACTAGAGTCAGCACCAAAATTGTTTAGGAAATTGGAAGAATTTGGAGAAGTGGCGGGACTAAAGATTAATAAAAATAAATCAAAATTAATAACAAAAAATCTTACAAAGGAACAAGAAAAAAAGTTGGAGAACATTATACAAATTCAAACAACTAAGAAAATAAAATACCTAGGGATTTGGCTATTGGCAAGAGGCTCATCAATTAAAGAAAACAATTACGATAAATTAATAACACAGATAAAGAAAGATCTAGACAATTGGAGAAATTTACAGATATCACTAATGGGAAGGCTCTCCACCATTAAAATGAATATTTTACCAAAACTCTTATTTTTATTTCAGGTTATACCAATAAAATTGGAAAAAAAGTTTTTTGAAATAAAATAACATCCAAATTTATATGGCAGAGGAAGCGCCCATGAATTAAACTTAAACTATTACAGGACACAAAAGACAGAGGAGGAACAGCACTCCCAGAATGGGAAATTTATTACCAAGCGGCTGTCTTATCCTGGTTAAAAGAATGGATGGAACTAAAAAATAATAGAATATTAACAATTCGAAGGGCATGAAATACAAGTGGGTTGGCATTCATTCCTTTGGGATGGAAAACACAAAACACACAGCTATTTCAAAAGACATATAATAAGGAATGCGCTACTACAAACCTGGCTGAAAATTAAAAAGCAGCACTATATAAAAATACCGATTTGGCTCTCACCATTAGAAGCAGTAAGACATCCAAATTTAACAGAATTAAATAAAGTAATAAGATATAAAGATCTAATAGAACAACAAGGAAAATTGAAACCAAAACAAGAGTTGGAATTGGACTTACATAGAGAAATTGACTGGTGGACCTACACACAAATCCAATCTAAATATAAGGAAGATACAAAAACATACGGATTTCAAAGAGAGAAACATGAATTAGACAAAATTATATTAGGACTGGAAGAAAAGCTAATTAGCAAAATTTATAAATTTCTACTACAATACAAAATGGAGGAAGAGATAGTGAAGAATACTATGATTAAATGGGTGCAAAATTTTAATTATACAATAGATCTGGAGAGGTGGGAAACAATGTGGCAAGTAAATGCAAAATTAACACTATTGGCACCATACAAGGAAAATCAGCTGAAAATGTTTTATAGATGGCATATGTCACCGACAAGACTTGCAAAGATACATCCGAACAATAGCGCAACATGTTAGAAATGTAAGAAATCCCAAGGAACATATTACCATCTATGGTGGATGTGCCCGGCAGCAAAAAAAATTTGGGCGAACATCAAGAAATGGATAGAACAAATAACAGACCAACAAATAGAAAAGAAACCAGAAACTTTTTTGTTAGGAATCTTCACAAGACCATATTCCAAAGAAATAAAATACTTGATGCTACACATTTTAACAGCAGCACGAATAGTATATGCAAAAAATTGGAAACAGGAAAGAACTCCAAATGAGGAAGAATTGATAGATAAGATTTTAGAATGTGCTGAAATGGACAGATTAACAAAAGAAATTAAAGAAAAAGAAGAGACAGACTATTATAGAATATG
>WNWU01002925.1:0-12261 GCA_012654045.1 Ptyas mucosa | reverse complement strand
GATAGAGAACATAAGCATGGAGCAAAAACAAGATGGGATTACATATAAAGAACTTTTGTATAGGGATGGAAATATATTTCAATTAAAAACTATTCAGCAATTAAAAGAGGAAAGAGTGATTAAAACATGGTTTCAGTATGGCCAGCTACAGGCCAGATGGATAGAAGACTAAAAAATGGGTATTTTGTTTCAGGATGAGAATTTGATTAAACAAATAAGAGATCAAAGCCAAATGCACATAAAAAGGTTATATAATGCATTAGTGGAAATAGATTCAGAAACTGAATTAGTTAAGGATTGCATGATTAAGTGGGCCCAAAATATAGGGGAAGTAATACCGCTAGATACGTGGGAAAATATATGGGTTAGGAATGTAAGATTTACACAAGCTCAAAGCTTAAGAGAAAATTTTTATAAAATGTTTTACAGATGGCATTTAGACCCGAAAAAATTAGCTTGTATGTATCCAAATCTTCAGCCTAAATGCTGGAGATGTGAGAGCCAGGATGCCACATATTACCATATATGGTAGACTTGTAAAAAAATTAAGCCGTTTTGGGTCAAAATTTGGTGGATTATTCAAAATATTTTAAAGAAAAAGATTAAATTTACGCCACAGTTTTTTCTGTTGGGAATAATTATGGACTGTACAGTAATAGAAACAAAGTTAATTTTCAATTTAATAATAGCAGCAAGGTTATTGGTGGCACAATATTGGAAGAAGGAAGATATACCCACCATTGAAGAATGAACACTAAAGGTAGTGCATTTGGCGGAAATGGCGAAAATCTCCGCATATCTTAGAGACTATTCGAATGAAAGATATATAATGGAATGGAGAAGATGGATTGATTATATTCAGAACAAATATCGGACCAAAAAACTTCAAATAGCTTATGAATGAAATATTTTGAATTTGTTAGTGTTTTATGTGTATAGTGTTTTGGGTGACAGGAGTTAAAGATCTAGGTTTAATGGAAGTTCAATGTATTGTTAGTTGATTATAGCTTAAGGTTTGTTAAATGTTAAACCCTGTGCTAGTCCTGGGAAGTTCAGGGAGGGGTGGGGGGAGGGGGGTTGGGTAAGAGGGAGGGAGCAGGCGAGGGCGTGGGTTAGGGTGAGGGGTGGGAGGGGGGAAAATGTTTGTATCTTTTATAAAACTTTTTAATAATAAAAAAAAGAACTGCAAAAAGTAATCTCCTTGCTTCCACTCCCCCCTCTTTGAACTAGACCTGGCCAGCCTTGAAAGTGGTGTTTACACAAGGCAGGGGGCCTACCATACAGACGTTCAAAAGGAGACAGCTGGTATTTAGTTCGTGAGGCAGTTCTAAAAATGTACAAGGCCATAGGAAAAAACCTGAAGCCATGGCAAATGGGCTTCTAAGCACAGTTTGGTAATGATCTATTAGCCCATTCAATTTTTTTTTTAAGATACATAGAGCTTGAGTTAGTGCATACACTTCACAGGTTTGAGCAGACCAATTTCAAGGCAAACCCCTTGCATCCAGGATCTCTTTAGTGTGTCCATTTATAATAGCATAAAAAATTGCTTCTCCTTTCTCCAGGGGGTGTTCCTCAAAATCAGGTCTTATTTTTGTTTGTAAATCAATTACTTCAGCACAATAATGTTCTTATCCATACTGATCTATTGATCTGGTATTGGCTAAGAACTGTACTGGATTCAAATTGTGATCAGTAGTTAAAATCAAGTTTGTCTGCTGCATTAAAATTGTTTCATATTTTAGATGGGGTGCTCACAATAAGGGCTCCCCCAAAGGTCAATTTCCTACTTTCTTGGACCAGTATTTGACAGGAATGCCACAGACTTCTTTTGTCCTGCCCAATACTGAGCCAATGCCCCTTACGTGATTCCATTCTCTGTGTTTACAAAGAGATGGAATGGCTTTTCCAAATTTGGCAAACTTAATACAGGAGCCTTGGTTAAAGCTTGTTTCAAATTTTCAAGGCTTCCTTTTTCGTGTTTCTCCCATTTCAAACTCCAAGGTTCAGATTCAATTAATTTTGCATATAGGGGTTTGGTAAGATCAGCATAGACAAAAATGTCACTGACCCTCCCTTACTACGGTTGGAAGAAAAAGAAGCCTTTCCCTTTAAGGATTGTTGGAAGGCAGACCTTTCTCTTCTTGAATTCAAAACTCCCGGCTGGAAACAGATACAAGTACAGCGTTCCGAGGCTAGACTGTAAGATTAGCCCCCCTTTTTTTTAATATCCTAAAATGTCTTTTGATTTTCTATGTGACCCTTTAAAGTTCCTTTGAAATTCTTTTGATTTGGCGTGTGAATTCTTTGATTTGTGTGTGTGATTGTTTTATGGTGTTTAAATCTAAAAAAGCTTTTCTCTGTTCTCCAGCCAGAGAAGGTCAGGCTGGGGATCTTTGCCAAAATGTAACTAATTTAGATAGTGAAACATTTTATTTTCTTTACAATAAATATGAGTTTAATTAAAAATGCATCTTCGGGTTTATTGTTCAAAACTATACACAAGGAGAATACCAGGATCCAACATTAAATGAGGGCAATTACCCCAAGCAAGGTAACGGGGCTGATTGCCGCTCTGACATGTTCGTTTCTTATAATTATTCAGCTTGCTAGTTCTGTATTGTCTCCTTCTTTTCTCATGTGTTAAAAATTCTAATTACTTTAGTTTGATTTCTTTCCTGTGTCCCATATCTGTTTGGACGTTGTAGAACCCTGTAATTTTGTCCTTCCTTTGTTGTGGAAAATAAGGTGGTTTCAGCTTCTTAATGGCCCATCGATAAACGTGGGGGCTGAAACTCTGCTTGAGTTTCGGCTTATTTCTTTTAGGGAATTTAATTTCCCTGCCCTGTTAATATAAAGTTTCTCCTATCTTCCAACACTACATATTGTACTTTCTAACTCATCTCTGTAACAATTCCTAAAAGGGCAGCAACTTGTGCTGCTGACAAACAAACAAGCAAACAAACAAACAAAGAAAGAAACAAATAAATGTGCCATAGGATAGAGCACCTTGTCTGCTAAGTATGTAAACTGCAGGCAGACATAAAGACAGAAAAGAGTACAAAAAACAGCTTCAAAAATAGAACTAACTAAATGAAGTATTTTGGATCAAAGCTCTGAAATATCTTTGGATCAAACTTTAGTGTCAATTCTCTGTCTTTAGTAAAATGCAAGCCAGATTCAGAAAATCTTTCAAAATCATTTCTTTTATATAGGTTTAATTAAATATTTTAAACCTCAAAAATTTCCAGAAAAAATAAAATAAAATCAAAATTGTATTCAGAGCAGAAAAGAAAATATATCTGCATAGCTTTTATATGCAGATGAAAGAGACCAAAACAGTGAGGGGAAAAGCTGCATTTGCAGATCACCCATTTCCCCCTCCTTTCTCAGGCTAGTTCAGCAGAGAGAGAGAAAAACCCAAGCCGTAGCCTTTTTCCCCCCCACCTCTTCTTTCCTCCAAGGGAAGGGGGGTTTCCTTGTGTAAAAGAATGATGCGGGGAAGGGGAAATACAGGAAAAAATGTTTAAACTACACAGAATTCTCACCTCCTTCACCTTTCAGCATCCTTTCAATAAAACAACCCTCTGCATTTCTCTCTCTAGCCTCCTTCCACATCCTCAACACACGGGCATTCACAGATCTCAGTCCGGACATCCCACACACACACACACACACACACACACACACACAGTCACATTTGTACTGCAATCAGACTTTTTCTAAAAACCAATTTCACATACAAAAATTTCATTCACTGCTTCCTTCATGCAAACCAATCATAATTACTTCAGGGAGCTCTTTTCACAAGCCAATGCTCCATTTTCTAAATAACTTTTTGACATTTCCAGACCTGTGGAGGTTGGGGGGTTTTTTTTGTTTTAATTTTATTTCCTTGGGCAACCTATAGCTTATTCTTAAAGCAGTGGGAAAACTCAGAGAGCAGTTTAAATCATAAATATGATTGTGGGCCCTAACTACTTTCCGTTTCCCCCAGCTTCAAGCTGAGATGTTCACTTAATTTGCAGGCTGACCAGACATCACAGTCAATTCTAAATGCTATTATTATAGATGCATATCCAGGAATTTTGCAACAAATCACACCAAATTGATCAAGTCACATTATATGAGTCTTCCCATTTAGACAGGTTTTATATTTTTTTTCTTTTTAAATTACCTGCTAAAGCCCAGGTGGGAAGAACAATAAACAATTTCTTCTTTATTCTTAGTTCTTTCAGAGTTCTCTGGTTTTTGCAATTTTCTCCTGATATCCATGGCACTTTGAGTGATAAACCGTTCATTTAACAGGGATCTATTGCTGGATCTTCTATGTTTTATCCCAGTATGAACTTTGTAGGATTCTACTAGTCTGGCCAAAAAAAGTCTCTGGGCTCTCATCTTTTTCTTGGAGTATAGTGGCGGTTTTGGCATAATTAACAGGACCTTTTGCTGCCTCTCATAAAACGTTTATGCAGAAGAGGCGGTAGGCATCTAATAGAGTCTTGTGTTGGTCATCATTAGGATTCCAATTTGGATCTACTTCTGCAGCTGCTGTGGCCTTTTTTGCACTGTATTTCCATTACCTGGATACATCCAGGTTAAGACCTTTTCCTTAGCTATTTTGAATTTTTCTCAGTCCTCCAGGGAGTGTAAGGTGTTTAATAATTGCTGGATGTCTCCCCATGTGGATCTATGAGTTTGCATTATTGTACTGAATAGATCCACTATTTCATTGGGCTTCTTGCTAACCGGGCCATAATGTTGTTTCCAATTAAGTAGATCTGTAGTTGTGAAAGGCTGATATTGGAACAAGGGACGAATGATGGGCTGTCCCTGGGCATCAGTTCCATGACTCAAAAGTTCCCTTAAGGGAGGCAGAGTTTCTGCCTTCTTCAAACTAGTCTGGCTTCGAATTTGAGAACTAATGGGTTTAGATTCTTCTTCTGTTTCTTCTTCCCCCTCACTCTTAACTTCCAGTTTGACTTGCAGTTGGCGTCTTTGAGGTAGAATGGTTCTCGGCACCATACCCACTGGCAAGGGTGGATAGGTCTTGGTGGCACGGGATGTGGTGCATATGGGGGAGGGCGACTAACTTCTTCCTCATCCTCCTGACTAAAAACTTTGTTTCTAAATATCTTTCTGTTGGTTTTATTTTTCTCTTTCATCAAACACACTTTCACACATTCCATCTGACATTTCTTAAGCCAAAGGGAAACTGCCTTCTAATTGAACTGTCACTGATCTCACTAAAGGCACTCTTCTAACCTGAATTGTAACAGTGTCCTGGGGACACGATTACCACCACCTATCCTAATAAAACACTACAGCCGACTCAGGACACTGGAAAGTTCCAACGGCTATCTCTGAGAACTGCGACCGTTTAACCAACCCACACATTTCTAACAAGAGACTTTAGGACGACGCCTCGTCTCCTAGGAGGGTGATCAGGCCCCCTCTTCACCGCAAAGTCGGTGGCTATCCCTCTTACATATACTCACCTGCCGGCTTTCTTCCTTCTTGGCCCCTCGTTGAAATTTCTAGGTCTGACTGACCTTTTTGGATCCTTGGCTAGTCTGCTCCTGGCAGCGGTTTTACGGCACCTCCTCACTGAAAGGTTCTTGTAGACTTCAATGGAGTCCTAATGGCTGGCCAGTGAACTTTCCTTGAGAAGGCGTCGGTCCCCGCTGGGGCAGCTGTCAGGCAAAACAAAGGTCTTTTGTTCCTTAGTCCCTTCGTGCAAGCCGCCAGAAAATGTTATGGAATGATGGGACCAAACAACATTCCAGGTCAGTCAGAGACAGATTTATTGCGCAATGGTTCAGTCAGATTTGTACCTGGAAGTCTGAACAACCAAGAGCTTTGACACAACTGTTTATATATGTTTTCAAGACAAAGGAGTTGGTGATCTAATACATTTTCCATATATGGTAAAATTACATTTGATACAAAATAAATGACCTCATACATTTATTCCATATATGGCTAACATACATTTATTATAAAATAATATAATAAATTACTCCATTATTATACATACTACATTACTCCAGTATTATAAATATGTCAGCTTGTGTGGGAGAAGTCCACGATTTGCCTCTATTCCTGTTCTATTTTTTCTTACCTTCCAAAAACTACCTGGTAAACTACCTGCTTTTAAGCAAATATCAAAACAGATACTGCAACTTCTTTCCTTTGTATATGTTCTTAAATATGTCTGGCATATTAAGTTCTTCTTCACAAGACTTTATCTGATCCTTCCTCCGTCAGAGGTTTATGATCAGGAACAGGGACTTTTTTGTATTGACACCGAAATTATTGAACATCTTGCCCAAGCAGACTCTCATGGAACCAACTCCATTATATTTTCTACAAAGCTGTGATATTTGCCTAGAAGTTTCAGGTCTCATAATTATTTTATCTTGTTGCAAATCTTAATGTCCTTGATGTGCTATTGCTTTAGCCTATTTGTTGTTACAGTATTCCTGTTTTAAAATAAGCTGCTTTGGAATTTTTTGATTACTAGAGTGGAGCAGGATACTGAATATTATTTATGCACACACTCTTATTGTCGCAGAAAAATAAAAGAGATGAATTTCAAAAGCAGAAAAAGCTTTATTTTGGCCAAAAGGTTCAGACATGCATTCTGTTTTACATTCTGAACAAAAGACCTTCTTTAAGACACGTATCTTTATAGTAACAAAACAGGAAATGTGAAATCTGCCTCTTTAGCTAGCTCCCACCTCCCCTATTGCTTTAGGCAGGAAGCTCCATGTGGGTTAGTTCTGCATTTTAACATAGTACCTCTGCGGTCTGACTTCTTGAACTCTCCAACTGTAGAAAGTGTGTTAATTCTGCGGTTTAACTTTTTGAACCCAGCATTTGTCTCTTATATTTACTAGTTAAAGGGGCCCTTCAGAGATCCTCTAGGCTGACCCCATATTATTTCACTCTTATATCCAATTTCATTTTATGTCCTACCTTATCCCCCCCTTTAAGACTCTATTTTACTTGTTTACAATTGAGTCTTACCTATTACAGAGCTTAATTCAACAATGCAAACATATTACATTTGACATAACATAATCAATTCAGGATAAGATACATAGTAATGCAAAGGAAAGACAAGTAATACATATGATTTTCAAATCTTATTCTCTGAAGCACTTTCTCTAATTACCCAGTTGAGAGTTGTACATATGTTCCTGCATCAGAAACTTCATTTTCATCAAAGAGATCAGGGTCAATTTTACAGTCTATAAGGCTTTCCATCAAAATAATCTCTTTCTCAACTTTTATCTCCTTTACTGTTCTCATAGCTAGTTGTCTGAACAAGGAATAAATCCAGGCCTGTCACAACAGGAATATCATCTGTCTAATCCAGCCAGGCCCAGAAAACTAAGAGAACCACATTTCTGTTGCTTGTAACTTCTGACCCACTTTGGATGCCCGGTCCTTGGCAATCTCTCTGACCACTCCTGATTTATTCATGTAAAAATAACAGTCTTCTCCCAAGAATACACACAAACCACCTTCTTGGACCTTAACCAAGGTCCCTGCAATTTGGTTCAGACTTTCTTGGAACTCCTCTAACAATTGCCTGAACTGTGTTATGGAGTGTGCCATTCCACCTACACCTGTTCCAACAGCAGTCCCCAGAATTGCTAATAGTGGGACCAAGAGTGGCACCCTTTTTTGAACATGCCCCATGAGGGGAACAGGGATAGTGTGCTCTTCACTGACAACACCTATTTTGGGGGAAATGTACATGTTCCAGTCCAGTTTGTAGGTAAACACAATTGCACATTTTTCCCACATAAGAAGCACCTATTTTTCCTTACACACACACACCTATGTTCATGGAAAAGGCATGGGCTCATTGGTTTTTCTCACTAGTCCAGACCCCTAAAGTCCCTGCCACTAGCATGCCACCAGTGACTGTAATGGGACTTCTAGTGTAGAGTCCTTTTGCTTATCTCTGAGAATTGTGCCTTCAACAAGATAACGGGAGCTTGCATTTCCTAGGGGAAGTGAGACACATAAGCCTGTGTTGGACCTAATAGAAACATGTGGTGGTATTGAGAAAGTGACCTTCTGTTGAAATAAATAGTGGGCATAAGGAGAAATGCCACTAGTTAGTTTTTACATCCATAAGTGTCATTCTAGGGTCAAGTGTATTTCTGATGGACATTGATCTCCCATCAGGGATCCTACAGGAATATCTGGTTCCTGATGTCACTTTACACACAAGGAGGGTGACCCTAGGATTTCCACACCAACAGCTATAGGGCAACAATAGGGAGGTAACTCATCCCTAGCCTTTTGAATGCATTATAAAAGTCTCCTTGCAATTTGGCTACTGCTACTTTGGTTCTCTGGTCCTGACCCAAAGATCTGGTTCAACTGGAACAGCATTGTAAGATGAAGGACCAGCAGACAAACAGAACCAGCATTTTTGGCTTAGGGTAGGGTCAGACTGATTAACTAGGCTTTGATTCAATTTCAGTATTCTTAACATGTAGTTCCCTTTTCTCAATTGTTACAGGGGCCCATTTTCCCTTTGTTCTACCCCACTCTGTTCTGGGATTGTCAGACGCTTGTCTTTAGGTCTTGGGGTTGTCTTAGGTCCAGGGTACCGACCCCACCTATTGATGATACATCTTTGGCGGGAGTGGACCTGGTCCAAAGAGTTCACACCTTGTGACCTGTTCCTGCCCTGTTCTTTGGGGTTCTCAACTTCCCCAGATCCTTTCTCAAGGGCAAGGGTGTCACTTGGGCATTCTCACAACATTGGGAACTACTATTCAGTGTGTTATTACTCATTAGGCCCTTTGCCAATAATAGCCAAAGCCACAGAAAACTCATAATTGTCCTCTACACAGAACCTATCCAATCACAATTCCCTTAATCTACAAAATCACCACATCAGGAAGAAGGTTAGGGTTATATGTGACTTGGGAATAGGCAATATTAGTTTTAGGTATCCCACAGAACCACCTCTTATTTGTTAAATACAATATCCACATTCCTAGAGCTAGAGCAGCCCCACAGAGAGCCCACTCCCTGGCTTAAATATCTACAGGAGTTTCGTACTGCTCTCTGTCACAGTCAATGATTTTAGGTTCAGCATCTGTCTTTCTGGGGAAGAGGTGATTCCAGCATACTATATACAGCAAATCACAACTAATCACAATAACAGCAAGCACGCTTATTAAAATAAGAGATAGTGTACCTATGGCTATATATGTTTGACTTCCCATTCCAAATCTTCAGCCGTACGTGGAGGGTCAGCTTCCGGTGTGACACCAGTAAGGCCTCTTCTGCCCCGTATGTTGCCTGCCCATTGCCGGTAGGACAGTTATAGGGGGCGCTTCTTCAAGCATACTACTAGGGGTCGGGCCTGGGCCTGGTCTGCCTCCCAATATTCCTAAACTGCGGACTTAACTCGAGTCCAGTGAATCCAAGACTTGGATTCCAACATTTTTACTGCAAGTGGGAACACATGACCACAGTATACGGCCCTTCCACCTAGGCATTAAACTTTTTCCTTTCCAGTGTTTTACCCATACAATCCTCCAAATCACAATTTAATCATTTCTACCTTCATCACAATATAAATTTTAAAATATTTCAATTGTTACAATTTCCCTAATTAAATTTAGAATTGTTCTAGCTGGTATCCAAGTTACAACTTAATCCTTTTTACTTTCACCATCATATACCATTAAGGTATTTCAATTGTTACAGTTTATACTTATTCATATTTCTAGAAAAAGATTAAAAAAAGAAAAACTTATCATTTTCTAGATTTCAAAATACAAAGACAAATACTCCAATTATTATTCATTTCATTTTTACAATCATGTTTTCCCATTTATTTCTTACTACTATTTGAATATTATAACTAGAGGTGGTCAAAAATGGTGGGCTAAGGGACAGACAATATTGTTGGATTTCTTGTATTTGCTTATTTAATTCTCCCACCATCTGATTCACCCACTTAGTTCCTATCTGTCTTAGGTCTCCTATATGATTTCAAGTATTTCAAAAGGAGATAATCTAATTCCTTTACGTGGAGAACATCACACAGATCAAAGTACTAGCGGTAATGCATTTACTCACTTAAGGTGATTTTCAAGGCACACCTTTGTCACCTTTTCTCTTATAGTCCTGGTAAGGCTGGTCAGTCAGGCTTGGGAAGGTCTGCTCCACTCTGGTTGCTGTGTTGACCTGCATACGTTGTTTCAATTTCAGGCCCCGATGCTTGCAAAAGAGTAGCTGGGTTAAAGCATTTGTTTGTTTCAGGGTCACTTGTGGTTTCTGAGTGAGGAGAGCTTTTTTTTTTTTATTGAAAAAGTTTTAAAAAATTTTACATACATTTTCTCCCCCCTCCCCAACCACCCCCCCGACTTCCCAGAGCAAATACAAATACAAGATAAAATACAGCTCAAATTCTCTAAGTTAAACTTCATTTCACACTTATCATAATCCTAATCATTAAACAAGTAGATAAAAGGAAAGCAAGTCTTCTTTCTTCTTATTCCATCTAATTCAACAGAATTAATCTCCATGTCTCCATTTATAGTTACAGCAGTTAATAAAACAATTAAATATTATGTAATCACACCTATCATTACTCAATATAACTAATTAATACTTAGCAAATTATTAAGTCTATACGATCTAACAAGATATTTTATAACTTCTTTCATTTAAAACAGAGAAAAAAAACCCAACAACAAAGAAAGATAAAGAAACCCTCAATCAAAAAAAACCCCCAAATTTAAAATAAAATACTATATAAAGTCTTCCGTCCTCCATTTTTAAACCATCAAGGTCCAGTTATAGTTAAAACACTTAATAAAAAAAAACAATAATAATAAAATTTTTAGTCAAAAAAGGAATATAACAGTCAAACCTCTTATAAATTTATCAATACAGATAAAACATCATTTAATAACTATATCAAACATTTAAATTCTTCATACTAGATTAAACCAGTTGCTAATCTTCTTGTCCTCACATCTTCCAACAGCGTATAGAATATCTTCATCATTTACGTCTACCCACCTAAATAGAAAATTGCTTCTTTATTAAAAAAACCCCCCGAGTGACTTTATAATTATATTTGTAATAATATCCATCAAATCCAGTCAAGAATTAGATTAGTAGATTCATCAGACGTATTAGGGAAACCACCAGATCAACTGCAATTGCTCTAGATCCATAGTCCTTTTGCCTTATATTTATTACCATCAAACAGGAAGCTCCAGTTTAGTATATTCAATAAAACTTCTACGTTTACAGTTAGATCCAGATTTATCACAGTCCTTAATAAAATATTCCAAATCCTTCAAGTCAGGGCATATTTCACAGCCCAACACACCAGCATTGCTGTGATCTGTTTATTCTTCTCAAAATATTCCAATACAGCTATAGATTGCCTCCTCATCGTTCATCACTTGGTTAACTGGCATTAAACTGCTGTCTACTTTTTTTTTTCCCCAAAAAATTCAAAATCTTTAAACATTTAAACAATACTTTTTAAGGACCATCATCTCGTCAAGCAGGGTTATTTTCCATTTCTCCAGGCTTTCTTCTTTTCCTTTTTACGAACTTTCTTCTTAACTTTGATCGCTCTGCCTTTTTTAACTCCAGTAAAATTTTGCGGTTTTTGGGATTGGATATTATAAACTTTTTGCAGGAATGTAGCTTCTTCTGGAAACAGCTCCTTAAGTACAGATTGAATTTTATAAAAAAAAATTCGTATAGCCAAAATTCCATCAACTTCCAGAGTTTCTTGCTCCTGCTCAACCTTCATCTTTCTCTCTTCTGTAAAATCTGCTATGGTCTGTTGTTGTTTTTTTTCCTCTCCCAGCTCTTCATTCAATCCCCCACTGCTAGATTGCAACTCAATATTTCCATGTATTTCATTGTTTCCAGCTTGAGAAGCTTGAAATATAGTATCAATTCTTTTCAATAAAGCAGAGGTAATTGAGCTCAAAGCTTCCTCAAAGTCAGACCATTGAGGGTTAAATAACCCTCCTTTACTTTCTTTGTTTTCAAAAAGCCCAGCCATCTTGCCCCCCTTCTTCCTTCCCTTCCAGAAGGACGGGAAAAAAAAAAAGAAGAAAGAAAAAAAAGAATTTCAAGAAGAAAAAAGAAAAAAAAAGACTTTTTAATTTATATTGCTGCTTGAGTTATTATTATTACATCCTTTCTTATTTCATCCACTTTTCAAAAAGGAGTTTTACGTTTCAAACA
>WNWU01002924.1:0-12643 GCA_012654045.1 Ptyas mucosa | reverse complement strand
CTATAAAAATCAGTTACTATTTTTATTTTTATTTTATTTTTTAGTTATTTTTCTGCCTCTTCCAGCCGGATTTGTTAGTTTAAAATGTAGCCGAATACACTGATCAGATTACTTTCGCTTTCAGCTGCTCTCCGCTGAAAGCAAGCGCCATTTTTTTTTCTTTTCTCAGTCCCAGAATACTTTAACTTTAAAAACTCTTTGAGGTAATTCACAAAGCTTTCAATACTTGCTGTTTGATAGGAAGTTTCAATTCTTCTTTATTGTTTCTTAATGTTGGTAATGCTGCCGCGATGTCTTGCTCTGCTTTGCTAGCAGAGTTTCCCAGTCGTCTGGAGCTTCAGCGGCTTGGATAGGGAGTCCCACCCTGTTAACTCCCCAGAAACAAAAAAAGCTTTCTGGGGGTCTCACAGGGGACTCTACCTGCAGCCGCCGGCTCTCCTCACAAGACCCTCACGTCTTGGAGTTTTCCGAGCCGTTTCTGTTGCCGAAACGGCTCTTTTACGGGCGATCGGGCTGGCGGTCTTCAAAGGACCGTCAGCGACGGCTCGCAGCAACAGCGGAAGTCTCAGCACCAATATCTGATCGTCCTTCTAAATCTCCTCTTAAAACTGAGCTGGATTCAAACGAACATAAGCATATTCATCAAGTTCACCCTCACTGGAGGAGGGGCACTAGGGCTCCTCCAAAAGTCAACTTTCTGCTTTCCCTCACTAACACTGCCATAGCTGCCACTGCTTGAACACAATCTGGCAATCCTTAACAGACAGGATCTAACATTTTAGACAAAAATGCCACTGACTCTCTTTCTACTGTACATATTGTAATTTCTAACTCATCTCTGTAACAATTCCTAAAAGGGCAACAACTTGTGCTGCTAACAAACAAGCAAGCAAGCAAACAAACAAACAAACATGCCATAGGATAGAGCACCTTGTCTGCTAACCCTCTCAATACCTATCTGATCCTTATTGCAATAATAAACTGACTCTGTTTGCCCCGAAGGGATGTCTCTTAATTCCTTTCTTCCATAACAATTTTGGCACCTGGCGGATGGGACTTTGAGAGGCAGAGATTTTTGTCTACCTAGGCGTGCTGCCCTGGCGAGAGGTGACATTTTCCCAACGAAGGTTCATCAGCCGGCATTCCAGACACCATTGCAAGTCTACAGAATTCTTTGGTGAGGAATTGCCGGATGCTCGCTGGAGACGCAGCTCAGCCAAGGACCCACAAGAGGGCAGACCAGACTCAGAAATCTCCGTGGATGGCCATAAAGACTGCTTACAGGCGAGTATACATTTAAACGGGGGAAACAGAACCTGCCTATTTTTTTGTCAGGCAGAGAGGGGATTTGATCAATCTCCTAGGAGAAAAAGGCGGCGTCCTTTAATTCTCCTGGTTAGGCTGTGTGGGTGGTTAAACGACCGCAGTTCTCAGAGACAGCTGTTGGAATGTCCAGTGTCCTGAGTTGGCCATAGTGTTTACTTAGGAATATGGGGGGAAGTAATGGAGTCCACCGGACCCCGTTACAATGTATGTTAGCCAACTTTCAACAAGCCTTTAATGAATCCTATGGCGGTCCTCAGTGTAATCCTGACACCTTGAAACACTTTTGTGTTAATGTATGGCCAGCCTTGGGCGTAAGGTGGCCAGAAGGCGGTTCTTTAGATCCCATAATAATTTCAAAGGTGCACCGGATCATTACACAAGAGGGTCGTTGGGAACAATTCCCATATATAGATCAATGGCAGATCATTCAAAAGGCAAAACCCAAGTGGCTCAAGAAATGTCAGATTGAATGTGTGAGAGCGTGTGTGATGAGAGAGAAAAAAATATTCAGCAAACAAGTAGTTAAAGCTAAAACTAAAGTTTTAAGTCAGGAAGAGGAGGAAGAAGTAAATCGCCCTCCCCCCTATGCCCCCCCTTCCTATACCCCCAAGGCAAATCCCACAGCTGTCAGTAAATACAGCACCGAGAGCCACTCAACCTCGGAGAAGTCATTTGCCAGTCAAAAGAGAATGTAAAAGTGAAGGGGAGGAAGACCCAGAAGAAAAATCTCAACCCATTAGCTCCCGAACTCGAAGCCAGACTAATTTTAACAAAGCAGAAACCCTGGGACACTGATGGTGAGAGGAAGTCAGAGAGGTGTTTGGCGAGGACAGAACATGAGGGGAAACAGAAGAGGATTTTTCAGCGGAAGGAGGGGAAATGACAGGCAATTTATTCCACCCAGCCAGTCTTACCAGAATGAGGAAGTGATTGGCCTGGCCGAGATGGAATGGGATAATTGAAGATGCCATGGCTCCGAGCCCCCACCCCACCCCCCGGGGCCTTTGATGGATTTATGGGTGGAAGGACGTCATGTCCGCATGCTGGTTGATACTGGCACCAGTCGATCAGTCATGAATAAACAAGTGGCCCCTTTGTCAGCTAAGAAGATTAGCGTCCAGGGAGTGTCAGGCAAGGCAGTTACACATGGTTTCCTGAAACCAGTAAAATGCAAGGTGGGAGATGGCTTAGTAGAACACCAATTTTTGTACATGCCTGATTGCCCAATTCCGCTGTTAGGAAGAGATTTGCTTTCTAAAATGAGAGCCACAATTTCTTTCAATGATAATGGACAGTACTTGACAGTAACGCACCCAGTGGAAGAGACATGGCGATTAATGCTGATGCAAGACACCCCCACTGAAAGCAACT
The DNA here is from genome assembly GCA_012654045.1 of Ptyas mucosa. NCBI lineage: Eukaryota > Metazoa > Chordata > Lepidosauria > Squamata > Colubridae > Ptyas > Ptyas mucosa. The sequence continues at coordinate 9,946 of WNWU01002924.1, read as the reverse complement.
GGGAGGAATTCAATGTCCCTACCCTGTGGGCAGAAGACAACCCCCCAGGGCTAGCTATATTTGACTCTCCAGTAGAAGTCAAATTGAAATCAGGATACCAGCCTATTAGGGTGCCTCAGTATTACATGCCACAAGAAGCCGCTAAGACAAGACTTAATTGACAAATACCTAGCTGCTGGGATATTAAGAGAAACACAATCCCCATGGAATACTGCTATATTACCCATAAAAAAAAACCAGATGGAGGATGGAGACCTGCACAGGATCTAAGGCCCATTAATTTGAGGGTGGTAATGCTTCATGCACTTGTGTCTAATCCCTATATTTTGTTAGGGACCATCCCTTCTTCAGCAGCATGGTTTTCAGTTATAGACTTAAAAGATGCTTTCTTCACAATACCCTTACATCCTGATAGCCAAGACCTGTTCGCCTTTGAATGGAAAGACTCTAAATCACGTAGGCACTGTCAATATACTTGGACCAGATTGCCTCAAGGTTTTAAAAATTCTCCAACCCTTTTTGGTCAAGCCCTTGCCTTGGACTTACAACATTTTCAACCAGTTCAGGCAGGAGACTGTCTCCTCCAATATGTTGATGATGTCTTAGTGACAGGAACCACACAGGAGAATTGCTTCAAAAACACCCAAATCCTTCTTGAATTACTGAGAGATTGTGGTTATAGGGCTTCCAGAAAGAAAGCACAATTAGTTAAAAAGGAAGTTTCATATTTGGGATATATTTTGTCTCAAGGTCAAAGAAACTTAGGCTTACCTAGGAAACAGGCAATTTTACAGCTGCCCCCAACTAAAAATCAAAAGGAATTGCGAGGCATTTTGGGAGTTATGGGCTTTTGTCGTTTATGGGTGCCTAATTTTGCCCTGCTTGCCAAGCCTTTGTATGCATCAACCCGTGGAGCAGAAACAGATCCTTTTGAATGGGGCAAGGAACAAGCAAATTCCTTAAGCCAATTAAAGGAAACTCTCACATCCTCTCCAGCGTTAGGGTTACCAGATCTCAACAAGCCCTTTCGTCTTTATGTGGATGTTCGTCATAATGTGGCTTTAGGAGTGTTGACACAACAGCAGGGGTCCTGACAAAGGCCGCTGGCTTACTTATCTAAACAACTGGACAGCCCTGCCAAAGGATGGCCTCACTGTCTTAAAATGCTGGCTGCTGTCTCAGAACTTATGAGAGATACAAACAAACTGACTTTTACTTCAGAAGTAGCAGTTTATACATCACATGCTTTGCAAACTATTTTGGAGAATAAAGGGCATTTGTGGATAAGCAATCAACGTTTGCATAAATACCAAGCCCTCCTACTAGAGAACCCTCAATTAAGCCTTCACCAATGTGCGACCATTAACCCAGCTACCCTTATGCCAATCCCGGATACATCTCTCCCGTTGCATGACTGCTTACATGTATTAGATCATCAGTATTCCTGCAGACCAGACTTGACTGACACCCCTCTTGCACATGCTCAGCTTATTTGGTTTACGGATGGATCCAGTTTTGTAGAACAGGGAATTAGATATGCAGGGTATGCAATAGTTAGTCAGCACGCAGTCATCGAAAGCGCACCTCTTCCTGTCGGAACTTCTGCTCAGGTGGCTGAATTATGGGGCCTTATCCGAGCATTGGAATTAGCCACAGGCAAGACTATTAATGTATACACAGACAGTAAATATGCCTTTTTGACTATCCAAGCACATGCAGCTATTTATAAGGAAAGGGGCTTCACTGATTCTTTTTTTTTTAAATTTGATTTATATGCTGCCCTTCTCCGGAGACTCAGGGTGGCTTACAATGCGCTAAGCAATAGCCTTCATACTTTTGTATATTTATACAAAGTCAGCTTATTGCCCCCACAAACTGGGTCCTCAATTTACCTACCTTAGAAAGGATGGAAGGCTGAGTCAACCTTGAGCCTTGGTGAGATTCGAACCTGCAATAATTGCAGGCAGCTGATGTTAATAACAGGGCTTTAGACCACTGTACTATCCAAGGCTCTTCAGGCAAATTAATACAACATGCGTGTTTAATTAAAAGATTGATTCATGCTGCACAATTTCCTAAGTCCTTAGCTGTCATCCATTGCCCAGGTCATCAGAAGACAGACACCCTCATTGCACAAGGCAATCATTTTGCTGATAAGGAAGCTAAACTGGCAGCACACCAGCCCCTAGATACAAAGGATTGTCATCTCTATTTGGCACAAGAAATAGCATCATACATTGAGAAATCCCATCCTACATATACACACATGGAAAGGGAGAAGGCTGAAGGAGATCTCAAAGCCACTCTTGTGAAGGGTTGGTACACCCTTCCGGACAATCGCCCAGTGGTGCCAATTTCCCTTGCTTGGCCTCTAGTAGTGGAAGCACATCAAACTTTGCACATAGGCAAGACTGCTCTGGCCCAACAGTTACAGGCCACTTTTTACATCCCTAATTTACAGAGCCTAGTGGCTAAGGTAACTTCTCAGTGTTCCACTTGTGCTCAAGTAAATGCCAAACAAGAACCACGTTTACCTCAAGGACAACAACCAATTTCTTAGTTGCCCATGGATTATTTAGTAGTGGATTTTACTGATATGCCTAGATGTAATGGGTATAAAGCATTGCTCACTTTTATTGACACTTATTCTGGATGGATGGAGGACTTCCCTACTCACAACAAGTTAGCTATACAAGTGGCACACTTTCTTTTAAAGGAAATAATTCCAAGATTCGGCTGCCCATCTACCATCAGTTCTGATAATGGCCCAGAATTTGTACAACGTATAAATCGCCACTTAACTGAAGCAGCAGGTGTAAAATGGAGATATCATTGTGCCTTTCGGCCCCAATCGTCTGGAAAATTGGAAAGGGCCCATCGCTCATTGAAAGCAATCATTACCAAGCTGTGCTTAGAAACCCACTTGCCATGGCTTCAAGTTTTTCCTATGGCCTTGTACATTTTTAGAACTGCCCCACGTACCAAATACCAGTTGTCTCCTTTTGAACTTCTATATGGACGACCCCCGGCTTTGTTCAAACACCATTTTCAAGGCTGGCCTGACTTAGCTCAAAAAGGAGGAGTGGAAGCTAAAAGATTGCTTTTGCAGTTACAACAATACAACACTCATGTTAATCAATTAAGGCATTATATGCAAGAGTGCAGACCCCCCGCCCTATTACAACTGCAGGTCATGATTACAAACCGGGTGATAGAGTATGGGTGAAACATTGGAAAGATGAACCTTTAAAACCTAGATGGAAAGGACCATATACTGTTGTGATGTGTTCACCTCTTGCAGTTAAGACTTTGGAAGGCAAATCCTGGATCCATTGGACAAGACTGAAGCCAGCGAACCAAAGTGATCCAGTGACATATCAGGTGACACGAACAGAAAAACCCTTGGTGCTGAAATTTAAGAAGAATACACCCTGCTGAGTTCTACCGGCAACGAACTCTCAACGCATGGTGGTGATCATCAGCCTTGCTGAACCACTCTGGAAGCTGGTTCCCTGCGCACGGCCGAAGCTCAGTAAGGAGAAAGAAAGCCTTCACATTGTAGATATACATCTTATTAGTAGATATACATCTTATTAGCTGTAATATTAGACATTTTTATACATACTCATGTTAGAGGGAGTTTGGGTTTGGATGTGGGTATTGTGGGTTGCTGCTATCCTAGCCTTACTATTACTTCTGTTCTACATATATAAGGACCACTTTTGTGGCAACCCTAGGATTTTTATTGCTACTCCTGTTTCCCAAACAACACATACCACTGACCCTCTTCCTGACGTGGTGAGCTTTACACCATAGGTAATTATGATTTGTTTAGGGCTTTGGACATTGTTCGCAACAGGACTCTTAAGTGACCACATAATACACATTGGTTCCCTCAGTAGCAACACTTTAGGTCAAGTACGCTCCCACCAAAAGCGCATTGTCTATGCAAGGGGTCGTTACTTTAGACCTAAACCAACTCCACAACCTAAGGTTGCGCTCTTGACAATCCCAGCTGAGGGGGGAATAGATAAGGAAAATGGGCCCCTACAACAATCACACAGAGGAGACTACATATCAAGGATTCTGGAATTAAGTCACGATCTTGTTAATCAGTATGACCCTACCCTAGGTCAGAAATGCTGGTTATGTTTATCTGCTGATCCTGCATCTTATCATGCTGTTCCTGTCAAGCCACAACTCTGGGTAACAACAAAGGCTACAATTCTTCTTGAAAGGGACAGTAGAAATAAAGCACCCGTCTCACCAATACAAAGAGATTTTTATGAGGCATTCAAAAGACTGGGAAAAAGTCGCCTTCCTATTGCAGGCCCAATAGCTACAGGTGTAGACCTCATAGGAACACCTTCTTTGTGTGTACAGAGACACCAGAAACTTGGTAGGCTTGTAGGATCCCTGACAGAAGAACAATGTCAGTCAGAAATATATTTTGGCCCTAAAATGAACTTTGTGGATATAAAATTAACAAAAAGTATTTTTCCCTCTGCACACCACATATTTCAACAAAAGGTTACTTTCTCCACACCACCAGAAATGACCTTTAGGAAGGAAAAGTGGGGAGGCTGGAATATGTCCTTTGAAAGCTGTCCAAGACCATTTCAGCCCCCATGGTTTCCAATCTGGTTCAACTTAAAGTCCAAATCAGGTTTATGTATCCTTTTTCCACCTGGGAATACTACCTTCCAATATCTTTTTGAAGGACCAATCCTCAGAGATAAACAAAAGGACCCTTCACTAGAAGTCCCATTACAGCCATTGGCAGGAATGTTTGTGGCAGGGACTCTGGGGGTCTGGACTAATGAAAACTACCAAAGGATCCATGCTTTCTTCATGAACATAGGAGTTTGCATAGAAGAAAAAGGAGTGTTCTTGTGTGGAAGGGATGCATATTTGTGTTTGCCAACAAACTGGACAGGAACATGTACATTAGTCCACCTTTTTCCTAAAATAGGTGTTGTCAGTGGAGAACATGCTATCCCTGTTCCCCTTATGGGACATGTTCAAAAGAGGGTCCCAATATCTGATCCTTATTGCAATAATAAACTGACTCTGTCTGTCCCGAAGGGATGTCTCTTAATTCCTTTCTTCCATAACAACACAACACAACACAACTGGCTCACCCACAATGTAAAAGCAGCTGTGCTAGACCCAAAATGGCCCCTGCAACAAGCAGGAACCTCACACAGCCACAAAAAACCCAAAAAACCAACTTTCACACTTTACACACACAAAATTCCACATACAGCTTTGTGAGATTTTGTGTGATTGTGTAGTTAGAGTGAAACACTACAGAAACACACTAAATCTCAGAAAGCTGCACAAATATTATTTTATTTTATTTTAATTTAATTTTTATATAAAAGCAGCTAAATTTAAAACTTCCTAAACTTTAAATGGCTAGGTCTAAAAAAAGAACAACTAAAAAAAATCCCAATTAACTATTTTTTTAAAGCTCCCAAAGGGGGAAAAAACTTACCCAATTGAACAGGGGTCTCCAACCTTGGCAACTTTAAGACTTGTAGACTTCAACTCCCTGCCTGCTTGAATCTCAGGGAGATTCAGTTGCTTGCTGAGGCAATCGATTGCAGGGATTACAACAAGGCGTTGCGACCAGCAGCTAAAGTAAGCAAGCTGAGGGGGGGGAAGGGGAGGGATTTTTGCTACCAATTGCCTGATTAGCAGGCAACTCAGCTGGGATTCAGAGCCATTTAAAAGAAAAAAAAGGCTCTGATGATCGCGCAGCTCAGCTGGTCATGGGGGGCGGGGGCAGGGATTTTTGCTACCGGTTCTCCAGTCTGCCCACTGCCATCGCTACCTACTTGCCCGAGCTGGTCTGAACCGGGAGCATTTCACCCCTGCATAAAAGAGTAAGAAAACAGCTTCAAAAATAAAACAAACAATCTAAATGAGGTATTTTGAGTCAATACTCTGAAATATAATTGGGTATTTAAGCATTTGAAACCACAAACATTTCCAGAAGGAAAAAGAAAATCAAAATTGTATTCAGAGCCAAAAACAGTGCAACTGCAAAGGCAGGTATCAGATGTCACCCTTTACCCCGCCTTTCTCAGGCTGGTTCAGCAGAGGGAAAAAAATGGTGAAAAAAACGGTGAAAAAAACAAAAACCTGCAGCCTCCCTTTTGCCTGCTTCTCTTGCTCCTCCAAAGGGGGGGGGGAATACAGGGGGGGAAATGTTTAAACTACACAGAATTCTCACCTCCTTTTGCCTCTCAGAGTCCTTTCAACAAAACAACCCTCTCTGCATTTCTCTCTAGCCTCAACAACTCACAGACATTTTCCACAAATTTATCTCCCACATCCTCCATGGGATCCTTACTTACTTCACAACAACAACAAAACCTTGCAACTTACTGTTTATATGAAAGGGAATCTCTCTAAGGGGTGTGTGTCAACACACAGGCATTCACAGGTGTCAGAATCACTTCGCCTTATCATTCCTTATGAGCTTCGGGGCATCTCACACACACATTTACATTTGTACTGCAATCAGACTTTTTGTATAAACCAATTTCACATACAAAAATTTCATTTAATGCTTCCTCCATGCAAACCAATCATAATTATTTCAGGGAGCTTTTTCACAAGCCAATGAGCTCCATTTTCTAAATAACTTTTTGTGTACTGTTGTTAGAGGGTCTCATCCTTCCTGCAGGTTTGGAAATGATTACACACATACACATACACACACATACCATCAAACATTACCAGACCTGTGGAGGTTGTTGTTGTTTTTTTTTTAATGTATTTCCTTGGACAACCTATAGCTCATTCTTAAAGCAGTGGGGAAACTCAGAGAGTAGTTTAAATAATAAATGTGATTGTGAGCCCTAACTACTTTCCGTTTCCCACAGCTCCAAGCCGAGAAGTTTACTTAATTTGCAGGCTGGCCAGACATATCACAATCAATTCAATCCCATTCAATTCTACATGCTATTATTATAGATGCATATCCAGGAATTTTTTAACAGAAATCACACCAAATTGATCAAGTCAAATTATCTGAGTCTTCCCATTTAGACAGGCTTTACATTTTTTATTACCTGCCAAACCCTGGGTGGGAAGAACAATAAACAATTTCTTCTTTATTCTTAGTTCTTTCAGAGTTCTCTGGCTCTTTTGAGAATGGTAAATTATCAAGATCTTAATAACACTGCAATATTTCTTTGCCACCCATATATCTCTCTTTAGGCACTAGATTGTTATTATGTGTCTCTGCCCTGGGGGTATTCTGTGTGTTCTCATTCTAGCTTGGCTCTCCCAACAGACGCTGGCTTATTTTTAAAGATCCAAACTCTCTCCTATCTATCTTAGACCTCCCAGCAATCACTGGCCCATTTTAAAGATCAAGATGTATAAGAGGTATAGAGACCTATGTTCACACATCGTTTGCATTTAGCCAGAGCTCTCATGAGCAAGTTTGAACTCCACTTTTCTTTTTACAGACAACTTTTACTGCCACAGCATTTTTTTCATTTTTTTTATTTATACTCTTTTTCCCCCCCTTTTTTTTCCACAACTTGTTTGTAACGTGTTCCAGTGGGCTAATATAGCCTAATGGAGAACACGGCCCTATTCTTTTTACCAAGTTATTTGTTCCAAACAGGCTACCAGTATGGTTGCCCATTTTTCCCAGGGGATTTCTTTCCGTCAGCTCGAAGCCTGACTAGACTCTCTGTCTCCTGAGGAGATTTCCCATGACTTTCCGTTGGTGCAAAGTTTCACCAAACTCTCCCTTTTTCCCTAAGAGATTTCCCAGACCTCCCCTGCCGTTTCGAAGTTTGGTCAGAATCCTCTCCTGCACTACAGACTTTTATTCCACCAGTCACACACCTTTCAAAGCGATCATCTCTGGCTGATCTCCTCTTGGATAATCAGAAACGCAGATTGGATCTCCTCCTGTCACTTCGAGGGCAAACCTCTAAGGAATTTCCCTTGTCTCATTCACACACACACAAAGCAAGACTCCCCTTCCCAAGAAAAAAAAGATTTCTACTCACCCAGAAGAGCTCAGGTCCATAAATCCCCACAGTGCAAGCCTCTTTGGTTAGGCGTTCAGGGCAGGCAGAATTGGAGCCTGCCAGCAAATGACCAGGTCAAAGTCACTGGATAAATTTTTCCAGGAGCGCTCTTGACTTCAGTACTGCTCCAAGCTGGTTTCTTCCATCTGCCTTTAATGAAGGCCACCAAGCCTCAAAGCGGCTCAGTTTGTGGGAAGCTGAATGCAGCCACCTTGAAGAAACTGTGCCTTCAATTCCCAGCTGGGGTGCCAGAAATGTAAGGAAGCAGATTTTATTTATGGCCAAAAACAAAATACTGGGTAGGACTATATCCAGAACATACAGATACAATGCATGGGAGGAGATAGCCACACCTTGGGGAAGATATGGTGTCCTTTTTATACCCTCAGAGACATCAGCTTAGTACCCAATTCTGGCCTCCTAGTTTAGGTTTGTGTATTCCTTGTTGCCCTGCAAAGGAATAGAAGCCTCCCAATTAGCGTTATCTCTTCCTTAAGCATTCCTTTGTTCTCCCAATTGCTCATTTGGCCCCCTGGTTCTGCAAGGAATGAGCATATACAGATCAAAGGTGTAAGTTAGGGCTGAAGTGTAAATTTTCCCTTGGATGATGTCTGCAGTTCCAACTGAGATACGTACCATGCTCTTAGATGGCACAAAAAAAACAACAAGAAGAAGATTGATATGGGTTCAGATCAAATGACAGGAACATATGTTTGACAAATACCAGATACATTACAGAGGCCTAATAACAGAATATGTTTGTTACAGGAGATACAAATACAAAGGCTATATATGTATTACAGGAACCTAATGATTACAGAATAACAAGTTTCTACTGTTTCCCTTCAACCCCTCTGCTGCGACTCCCTGTGGCCTTGTCACGGCAGAGGGATGGAAGAGCTCTTGCCCTGTCACCTTACTGTGGGAGCGAAGCACCCCTGTATTTGCCTTTGCACGTCAACAGGATTCCACCTGGTACATTTGCTGTTGCCACCAGCAAAGAGGGCTGGGAGAGAATGGCGGGGGCAGATCTTGCAGGGTGGGGGCCATCCCCCAAGCCTGGCTTTCCTCCTCCCTCATAGTCAGGGCCAAGAGAAAGAAGGGGGCGGCGTGGGAAAGTGCTCCCCAGCTGAGCGCCAAGCACAAAAGCCCAGCGGTGTGTGGGTGTGTGTGTGGCCCGGCAGAAGCGCCCCCATTGGTGAGAAGGATGGTGGAGAGGCCTGGCCCAGCTCTCACAGCTGTCCCGCTGTTCAGCACCTCCAACTGCCACCTTTTAAATGTGCTGTGCCTTTGAGGAAGCCAGGCAGCGATGGCTGGGGCTGTGGGGGGAGGGGACAGCGGAGGGATCAGGACTGCTTCCCCCCTCCTCAGCAAGCTGGGCCTTGAGGAGGGCAGAGAGTTGCGGGTAGAGCACTGGAGGGTCGCCCCAAGACGCGTTTCCAGTGCACGCTCCTCTGTCCCAAAGTGGGATTGAGTGGGGGGTAGGGGGAAGGGAGCACGGGCATGGTAGGGGGGCTTTGGAGAAGACTGCCTGGCTTTCCTTTTGGCGTGGGGTAGGGGGAAGACCCAATATCCCCTCCATGGCCTGCCTGGTGCTATCGCAGCGCCTTGCGCAGAACAATGAAAGTGTGCTTCACAATGGGGGAGACTGGGTCCCCTCCTCCTCCTGGAGCCCATTCCCTGCCCCACTCGCCCCTGGCAACTCTCTCTCTCTCAGGGTGGAGAGCAGGTCACGCGTCCAGCACCAACAAAGCCGGAAGTAGCTGCCCGCCGTTTCCTGTGGCAGTCGGGCAGTGAGAGAGACAAAGAGACAGATTCGGCTCAATTTGGCTCTGTCTGCTCCCCTCTCTCCGCCTTTGCCCAGTTTTGCAAGGATTCAGCAGACA
>WNWU01002923.1:0-18532 GCA_012654045.1 Ptyas mucosa | reverse complement strand
TTTTCATTAAACTAGGCATACCCAGTTCCTGCAACTGTTCTTCATATGTTTTAGCCTCCAGTCCCCTAATCATCTTTGTTGCTCTTCTCTGCACTCTTTCTAGAGTCTCAACATCTTTTTTACATCGTGGCGACCAAAACTGAATGCAATATTCCAAGTGTGGCCTTACCAAGGCATTATAAAATGGTATTAACACTTCACATGATCTTGATTCTATCCCTCTGTTTATGCAGCCCAGAACTGCGTTGGCTTTTTTGGCAGCTTCTGCACACTGCTGGCTCATATCTAAATGGTTGTCCACTAGGACTCCAAGATCCCTCTCACACTTACTACTATATAGCAAGGTACCATATATACAGTACCTGTGCATTTTGTTTTTCTTCCCTAAATGTAGAACCTTGCTTTTTTCACTGTTGAATTTCATTTTGTTAGATAGTGCCCAATGTTCAACTCTGTCAAGATCCTTCTGTATCTTAAGCCTATCGTCTGGAGTGTTGGCTATTCCTGCCAGCTTGGTGTCATCTGCAAATTTGATGAGTTCCCCATCTATCCCCTCGTCCAAGTCATTGATGAAGATGTTGAAGAGCACTGGGCCTAAAACAGAGCCCTGGGGTACTCCACTGCATACTTCCCTCCATATAGATACAGTTCCATTGAGGACTACATGTTGAGTGCAATTGGTCAGCCAGTTATGAATCCATCTGGTGGTGATGCTGTCTAACCCATATTTTTCTACTTTATCTAGTAGTAGGTTATGGTCTACTTTATCAAATGCTTTACTGAAGTCCAAGTAAATTATATCGACAGCATTCCTCTGGTACACTAATTTTGTCACTTTGTCAAAGAATGCAATAAAATTATTCTAGCATGATCTCTTTTTGACAAACCCATGTTGGCTTTTGTTTATTACTTTGTTTGCTTCTAGGTGTTCGATGATTCATTGTTTGATTATCTTTTCCAGAATCTTCCCTGGTATTGAGGTCAGGCTGATAGGTCTGTAGTTTCCTGGATCTATTTTTTTCTCCTTTTTTGAAGATGGGAACTACATCAGCTCTTTTCCAAACCTTTGGCAGTTCCCCTGTGCTCCAGGATCTTTGAAAGATATAGTTCAGTGGTTCTGAGATCTCATCTGCCAGTTCCTTCAGAACCTTGGGGTGTAATCCATCTGGTCCTGGTGATTTGAACTCGTCTAGGGTAGACAGGTGTTCACTTTCCATTTTCTTCCCTATTTTAACTTGTGTTCCTAATTTTTTTTGTGGTGCTGTTTTCGATAGGTTGGATTGTTTTTTCTTTTTGTGTAAACTATATGTGTATAATAAGCACATATATTTTAGTAGTCTGTATGTTGTTCTGAGAGCCAAGCTAATGGTTAAGGCACCATTCTAGAAACTAAAAGACTGTACATTCTTGTCCCACCTTGGCATAAAGCCAACTGAGTGACCTTGTGCTAGTCATTCCCTCTCAGCCCTAGCAAAAAGGCAGTATTGAAACCACTTCCAAAACCCTTGCCAAGATAACTGCAGGGTCTTGTCCATGTAGTTGCAAGAAATCAACAATCACAAAGGCACACAGAGATGTTGTATCTGTCATCTGATCTTAAATCTTCAAAACATTAATATTAAAAATTGAATAGAATAATATAAACATGACAGTGGAACAATATAATCAATAATATCCCAAACACAAGGAGCAACCATAATTCACTCACAATTCAGGAGACTAAGATGATAACTTCCCCCAATCACTGAAGGCATTCTGCTTAATAACTTTATGAATGACTTGACAGAGTTGGGTCCTGTCTAGAAACAAGAATACTATAGTATTAAAAGTAACTTTAAAAGGGTTATGATTTCTTACAGACCTTTCAGTTTTGCAATTAAAAGTCCTAACATAGGATGTTGATCACAGACTGGCAGAATCATCTACAGCTAACCATGATGATTCCAAAATAATATAAATTGTGCTGTGATCTAACAGTACAAAGTCCACTCTTTGAAACATGCATTGCAAAGTTTCATGCCAATGTTAAGAAGCATAATTTCTCCCTTGCACTGCTTAAAGAGTCCATTGAATGGGTTGTCCTCATGTCATTGGCCAAAGACCGAGTTAAGATTTGCATAAACACATCTCCCCTTCAAGCTAGTCTCCAGTTCATTAACTCAGCCTGGCCGTCATGACTGATTTCTTCTTAGCTCCCTCAGTGGACTCTCTATATTGAATTATATATTGAATTATAGCTGATAAAACCTTACGATTTTCTGCTGATTGCGATCTCATCATTCTCTGCTTCATTGCTGTCACTGGAGGACCTCACGTTCGCTGAGTGCTGCTCAGCTGAGCAGCGGCTTGCCATTGCCGCCATTGTCTTCATTCCTTGAGCTTTGGGGATTCCCTCATCTTACTGTGAGAGTTGGCACGTGAGGGAAACCGTGGTGTCGGCTTCGCACCTGATGGATAGGAGGAAGCCCTGTGTTGTCAGGGCTGGGATATCCCCATTCGTTTTTATGTGTCGGAGGAGTTGGGGAAGCCCTCTGTTGTTGGGGCTAGGCTCTCTCTGCTTGCTCTGTAACGCTCAGATCGCGGAGCCGTTTTTTAGACCGCATCCCATCAGGGTGGCCATTTTGTGTCACGCTGAGGAGAACTTCTGCTGCCCAGCGACATTTTACCTTCCAAAGGGGCTGTGAGAGCTGTGTTGGCTCTAGAACATTTCCCTACTGGGCAGCCGGCATTTCAAGAACCGTGTTGCCGGTTCTCTGCCATTTGGTGCATTTTTGCTGTGCAACTTTGAGGGACCGTTTTGTCGGTCCTTAGCGTTGACTGTCGCTGCTGGGGTTGGCATTGTAGGAACTGTGTTGTCAGCCCCGCGCCATTGTCTGTGGCCCTCTAGCCGTGCTTACACCATCCAGAGACACTGTTCTTTCTGGGTCTGTGGCTAAGTGGAGCTGTGTTGTCAGCCTCCTGCCACCCTTACCAGTATACCCCATATTATTAGGAACTGTTCTGTCAGCTCCAATATTTCTCACTGGCAATTTAGATACCTGCTCCTTGGCTGCTCTAGATCACCTAGCAGGATTTACACGGCATTATGGCGGATTGTAGCCACTCCTCCTCTCATCACTCCAGATCCTCTTCTACTAGTAGGAAGAGCAGATCAAAATCAAACTCCCATTCTACCACGACTAAATCATCCACCACTGCATCATCTTCTGTTGCAGCAGAAAAAGATGCTGACCATAGAAACCATGCTTTGAACAAGCAATTTGACAAAGCTCAAAAGAAGGCAGCAACAACGTTCACTATGAGCGCATTGGAAACTGGGAACCTCAAGGTCAGGGCCTTTCCCCCCCAACAGTGTCAGGATCATGTTAACTGGTCCCCATCTTCCCCTGCTGATGCACAGGTCAACCAGGTAGTAATAAGAGAGATGTTCGCTCGAGGATCTGGTTCCATCTCCAATCCGTCTATGTCGTCGCGATTGAATTAGCTATCAGCATCCTTCACTCCCACTGCGGCGGGGCTCCGCCCAGTGGAGAATCTCCCCAAGAACATACCACAGGAAATGTGTGATTTTATCACACAGGTAGTGACCAGGAGTATTGACACAGCCCTCACGCAACGGGGCATTTTGGCTCCCACATCAGCTCCAGTGCTGGCTCGTAAGTCTATCCAGCAGTCAAGTCACTTAGACAGTGAATCTTCTCATGCTGCAGATTCGTCTTCTCCATCTCATCATGGAGACCAGGCTGTCAGGTTCCGATGTTATCTCAAATAAATTTCATTTTCAAACACAAAGTCTTTGATGAAATCTCTCATTTATTGAAAAATAACGATCTGTCCTGAACTCATTTGCAGCCGAAACTGACTCTTTGATCCCAAACCCCTCCCTTTCCGTTCCTCAAATCCCATCTTCCAAATCAGTCTTTCATCCCGACTGCTACAAATCACAGGAATTTCCCCCCTCCCTCCATCACCTAGGTGACGTTATCTGCCGAGGAGAGAAGAAACTGGGTGAAAAGCCAAGCTGCTAAAATTCAAACTGCTACTTCTAATTTTTTTTTCGATGGACCAAGAATGATTTAGAGCACTGACACAGGCACTGTTGGAAGATGATGAGACCTTTGATTTCAATCTTTCTGGCGAGGAGGAGCTTCCTTCTAACAAACCCCACAGTACGGGGCTATTCAGACACGAGATGTTCAAAACCCTGTTACACAAGGCACGAGTCACTGCCAGTATGGGGATTAATGCCAATATGGAGGCCGTGCGGATCTGGATGGGGAGAAACAGGCTCAAGCTCAACCCGTCCAAGACTGAGTGGCTGTGGCTTCCGGCGTCCTGATATAGTCAGTTGGTGCCATCTGTAACTATTGGGGGCGAGTCGTTGGCCCCCACGGAGAGGGCTCGCAACTTGGTGTCCTCCTGGATGCACAGCTGTCTTTAGAAAAACATGTGACGGCCGTGGCTAGGAGGGCTTTTTATCAGGTTCGCCTGATCCACCAGTTGCGTCCCTTTCTGGATCGGGACTCCCTACACACGTTCACTCATGCCCTCGTCACTTCCTGCCTGGGCTATTGTAATGCTCTCTACATGGGGCTCCCCTTGAAGAGCACCCGGAGGCTTCAACTGCTCCAGAATGCAGTCGTGCGGGTGGTTATGGGAGCATCATGGTGTTCCTGTGTAATACCTCCTGCGCGAGCTGCACTGGCTCCCGGTGGCCCTCCGGGTGCGATTCAAGGTATTGGTTACCACCTTCAGAGCGCTCCATGGCTTAGGACCGGGGTATTTACAAGACCGCCTGCTGCTACCAATAGCCTCCCACCGGCCAATTTGCTCCCACAGAGAGGGACTCCTTCAGGTGCCGTCGGCCAAGCAATGTCAGCTGGCAACCCCCAGGGCAAGAGAGCCTTCTCTGTGGGGTCTCCTGCCCTCTGGAATGAATTGCCCCTCGAGATGCGGAGGGTTCCTGACTTACGTACCTTCCACCGGGCCCTCAAGGCGCTCTTATTTCAACAAGCTGGGCTGGCCTAATTTTTTAAAAAAAATTGTCAATTTTTAATTTTAAATGTCTTAATTGGGTAGTTTTATTTTAATTTGATATGGGCCAAACTATTTAATATTTTTTAAAAATTGCTTTTAAATTTTATATCTGTGTGTTTTAAGCTGGCTGTACACCGCCCTGCGTCCCTTTGGGAGAAGGGCAGTATATAAATTAAATTAATAAAATAAAATAAATAATAAAGTAATCAATGGAATGTACAGATCCTCAGAGCTCCGCCAACCTTTTTTTCACCGAGGCTATCCTGGAACATGACGCCGTTCTGTCATCCAAACTTTTCGTAGACATAGTCCAATGACAGTGGGTCCAACCGGGGTCCATCCCAGCTCCAAGCAGCCTGGACAAGAAGTTATATGCAGTGGACCAGGTACTCGAAGACCTCCTTAACTACCTGCGATTGATGCTCCTCTGGCACAACTGACCTCGCTAAACATCTTTCCTTCAGATGCCGCTGAAGGTCTCAAGGTAGAGAATAGGAGGGCGGAGATTTCGACCTGCAAAACTCACCAGGCCACGGCATGGGCCATTAAATCAGCTACAGCAGCCTCATCCTTTGCCAGAACATCACTCATCTGGCTGTGTCAGATGCAATCTCAGATCCCTCCAGATGATGCTCGCCTGCATCAGGATGTTAATAAGTTGATAGCTGCCGCCGCCAAATATTCCACAGATGCCACCCTCAATTCCATGAAATTCGCCTCACAAGCACTGGCCTCCAATATCACTTCCAGACATCTTATTTGCTTGCATCACTGGCAAGCAGACATGAGGACCAAGTGGCAGCTTGCCTCATCAGCATTTGCTGGAGGTTCTCTTTTCGGCAAGGTTTTAGATGTGGTCCTCATGGAAGGTAGGGACAAGAAGAAGGTTCTTCCGTATGCTTCTAGATGGTCTGATCGTCGCTCAGCCCTTCCTTACCACAGGCATTCCTTTCGCTCCTTGGATCCCGGGTTTCAATCCCCGCCTTACCAACAACCCTATCACTCCTCCAGTGACAGAGGTCCTGACAGACGGACCTTCAGGGAGCGAGCTCGCCACCCTCAATCTCGTCGTCCCTTTCATAGCTCCAGCTTCCGTCCCTACCGCAGAAACAAATAGTGGTTCGACATCTGAGCCCATTGGGGGTCGTCTCACTGCATTTGCTTCCACTGATGCCTGGGCTCTCCAGACTATTTCCTTGGGGATTACCCTTGAATTTATCTCTGACCCTTCATGGAGATTCATTCAATGTTCCAGATCCACTGACCCCTCTAAGAGGGCCCTGATGGAAGCTGAGATTCGCCACCTTCTGGATATCTGTGCCATTGAGCCAGTTTCCCCATGTCACCAGGGCTCGGGGTTCTGTTCAATTTTCTTCTTAGTTATCAAGAAGTCGGGGGGCTGCAGAGCCATACTTGACTTGAAGAGCCTGAACTTTTATATCCATTACAGGCGCTTCAAAATGTAATCCTTGCATACCATCCTCTCCAGCATCCGTCACGGAGATTATTTCTCATCTATTGATCTCCAGGAAACCTACCTCCATGTTCCAATTAGACCGGCCCATCAGAAATTTCTTCGCTTTTGTTATGACGGAAATCACTTCCAGTATAGGGCCTTGCCCTTTGGCCTCTCGTCCACTTCCCGCACCTTCACTAAACTACTGGATGCTTTCGCTGCCTCCCTACGGGCTATACTGATCCGCTTACTTTGTTACCTAGATGATATTCTAATTCTCTCTTCCTCGCCCCAACAGGCGGAGCTCGATGTCCAGGTGACAATCAGATCCCTACAGGAGCACGGCTTTACTGTAAATTGGTAGAAAAGTCATCTCACTCCCTCTACAGAATTTGTCCACCTCGGCACACGCATCAACATCTTGTCTGACCTCATATTCATATCTTTTCAGCCCGCTTCGTTGGGTCACAGAGTGTCGTCTTCAACCATCATCCATTGGCTCAAGGCTTGCATCACCATGGTCTACAATCAACAACACCTTTCTCGACCACGTCACATTACTGCCCACTCGACGCGGAGTGCAGCTACCTCAGCGGCCTGGGCCACCCAGACCTCTCTTCTTGAGATCTGCAGGGTGGCCACTTGGTCGTCTCCCACTCCTTTCATACGCAACTACAAATTGGACAAGTTTGCATCGGCCGAGGCAACCTTTGGTTGCAGAGTGCTCCAGCAGGTTCTTGCCTCTGACTCAACTCATGGCTCTTCTTAGTCCTGTCCTAGGGATATTTTGCTTGGGTATATCCCATTCAATGGACTCTCTAAGCAGCGCAAGAGAGAAGGAACATTAGTCTTACGCTGAAGGTTCTTTCTCCTTGCGCTGTGTGAGAGTCCATACCCTCCTTTTCTTTCAAATAGTTTCCAGATTCGATTACTTGTTTACCTCTGTTTGAGTTTCAGTGTTATTCTGTTCCGGATCTTCGTTAACGAACTGAAGACCAGCCTGAAGGGGAGGTGTGTTTATGCAAATCTTAACTCAGTCTTTGGCCAATGACATGAGGACAACCCATTCAATGGACTCTCACACAGTGCATGGAGAAAGAACCTTCAGGGTAAGACCAATGTTCCTTCCATTGTGACATTGTATTAGTCATTTGTTCTCCCTTGATCTCAGCACTGGGTGCTCTTGTAGAGTTGTCATTGCTTTGTATTTTATCACACTATCTTTGAAAGTAACAAAGATACGGGTCTTGTTAAAAGTCAGATTTTTAAGGTAGTCTATTTTTAAAATAGTTTCTAGAATGGTGCCTTAACCACTAACTTGGCTCTCAGAATAACATATAGACTACTAAAATATATATGCTTATAAAATTTGATTTGTTTTAAATCCTCTTACAACTTAATTTACCTATAAAATTCATCTCAATTTTTTTAATAGAAAAAAAAGAATTCTATATTTCTTCTCTTTTTCTTCATTGAAAATGTTTCTTTTTAAAAAAAATTGGCAATGTTCCAAATACAAGGATAAGGCCATATTTATTGGTAAAACAATTATTAGATTTAAACACTGGTTTATTAATCTAGGTGTGATTAGACCATATTCTTAATTTTTTAAAAAAAATCATTTACAGATTTTATATAGTGGAAGGAAAAGTTGGTTAGGTACTTTTAGAGTTTTAGAAAAGCCTAATTGATGCCCAAATAGTCACTTCCTCGCCTCAAGAATTGCTAAAAAACAATATTCCAAAATATGAACAAACAAGATTATTAAACATTTCCATATAGTATTGCTTTCCATTAAATAAATCCTCCAAAATAAATCATAAGAAACGGCTTCATACCAAGCAGTGAATCAGACTGGACAATCTTCAGGTCATGCAAGATCATATCAAAGGATTCCCAAAGCTCTTCCTTGGAGATTCTGTGCAGATCCTTAATTTGCTAAAATGTTATTGTAATATTTGCTAAAAATTATTATAATACATAATCGCTAAATGTCTATGGAGATTCTCAGTCATCTAGGTCATGATTGTCCCAAAGGTGCTTTTTCAAGAGGCAACTGGACTTTCTTTCTTTTTATTGGTTTTTTATTGTGATATATAATGGTACAATTCAACATTTTTCGGTTCCGTGGTGTTGATAAATATATATATACATTATTTCCATATTATTTACATAATATTACATCTTTGCATTACTTATAGTTTAAATGGTACAAATGGTAATGCTCAATTCTATTTAATCATTATTGATTATTCGTTGTGCCCCTCATATTATACATTTTATTTCTTTTCTCCATCCACTTATACCACATTTCCCACACAGTGTAGTATTCCGTATTCTCTCTTTCGTTAATCTCAAGTGTTAGCTTATTCATTTCGGCACACTCTAATATCTTGCTAATTACATGTTCTTCCGGTGATAATTTTTCCTCTTTCCAATACTGAGCGTACGTTATTCTTGCCGCTGTTGTTATGTGTATGATTAGATACCTCTTTTTCTTCTCATACTCTTTTTTCAGGATTCCCAGGAGAAAAATTTCTGGTTCTAAATTTATGTTTTCTTCTATCATTTCTGAGATCCATTTCCAAATCGTTCTCCAAAATTTTTTCGCTTTGGGACAAGTCCATCAACAGTGGTAGAAGGTGCCTTGATGATGACCGCATTTCCAGCAATTTGGGCTCGTATTGGGGTAAATTTTGGCGATCCTGGCAGGGGCTAGATGCCACCTATAAAGCATCTTGTATTGATTTTCCTTGTAGGCTACTGCCCTGGTCATTTTAAGGTTGCTGTTCCAAATTATATCCCATTCGTTTAAATTTATGTTGTGTTCAATGTTTTTAGTCCATGCTATCACTGAATTTTTGACCACCTCCTCTACCATGTCATTCTCCGACTCTAGCGCCCACGGCAGTCACGATTGGGTACAGGCACGTCTGGGATCCATGTGACCGAGCCTCCTAGAAATTTTGCACCGCCCCTTCCTTCATCTGCCCAGTTTTTCGGCTCGGTCTGATCCTGTCAGACGTGTCTGTAGCCTTTCCTCTTCACGAATTGCTTTTAGCAGTCCAGCGTTTACCATCTTCACTTTCCAGCGTGAAGGGCTTTTTGCCTGACTCCTCTGAGGGCCGCCGAGCGGCAGGGACTGTCGGCTGACAGTTTCCCTTCGATCGCGTGCACGGGCTTGTCCCTGCCGCGGTGAGCCCTGCTTTCCCGCCCGAATCTCGATTGCGGTTGAAGGTTGCTGCTGCGCTTCCCCGCTGAACAGCTGAGAGGCGCGAGGACCCATTCCGCGCCTATTTCTCGCAATTTAACCGGACGGTTAGCGAGACCACAGGGCCTGCCGCATTTGTCCGATCCTGGCAGCGGCCACTATTAGCAGGTACTGGTTCACCCTTGCTAATTCCCAGCCTCCTCCATTAACAGAGCAACGCCACTTCGCCCGGCTAGCGGCTGCAGCGTGCCCTTTTCCCTCCCAAAATGGCGACCGTTCCCGCCCACAAATCGGCCCGTTCGCATTCAAAAGGCAAACAGCGCCGCAACGAGGATGCAGGAGAGGGTCCTTCCTCTGGGCCCAAGCACTCCAGCTCTTTTCATGGAGAGCCTTCCCAGCCTAAGGGTTCCTCCCTCACCAAGGCGGATCACAGGCGTCAAAAGGCTATGGACAAGGCCTTTAATAGGGCTCAGTCCAAGACGCTTAAGGAGGCTTGCCCTGCGGTTACTTCACCTCCCATCGCACCCCCCCACGGCTCCATTTCTACATTGGCGCAGCAGGCTTCTTCGTCAGCCTTATCACCAGACAGGTCCCTTAACGGGGACACTCCTCTGAACACGGACGTGGATTCAGTCTTTCCTGCTGCTCCTGAGGAATCCCAGGCACAGGCTCATAGGCCTCCATCGCCCGCTGCCATTGAACAACATTGAGTTCACCTCCACCCCTCCCAATCTCTTCCTCTGTTGCCCCGTCTCCCGGGACCCGTCTCGGCGGATCCTGATGGACCAGGCCATCTCCCACCTCCTGGATATCAGGGCCATTGAACTGGTTCCCCTTTCTCAGCGTGGCCGGGGATTTTACTCCCGTTTGTTCCTTGTTCCCAAATCCTCGGGCGGTTGGAGGGCCATACTTGACTTAAAGTCGTTGAACAGGCGGGTCGTCTACCGCCATTTTAAAATGCAGTCGCTTCATACCATCTTGCTCTGCATTCGCCAGGGTGACCTAATGTCATCCATAGACCTCACCGAGGCCTACCTTCACATCCCCATCCTCCCCGACCATCGTCAATTCCTTAGGTTTGCCTACCGCGGCAAGCATTTCCAATATGCTGCCTTACCGTTTGGCCTTTCCTCGGCCCCCAGGGTATTCTCCAAAATTATGGCCTCCCTGATGGCTCACATTAGCTCCATTCCTATTAGGGCCCTATTTTATTTGGATGACATCCTCATCCTTTCCCGCACCCCTACTCAGGCCAACAGGGACCTTTCTTCGGTGGTGTCCATCTTGCAGGGACATGGTTTTTCAGTTAATTGGGCCAAAAGCCATGTCTCCCCATCCACCCGCATCCAGCACTTGGGTGCTGTCATAGATTCCGAGAACCTGCAGGTGTCCCTATCGCAAGACCGACAGGAGAGCCTCTCCAGTATGGCGGCCTACGTCAGGAGGCGTGGCTCTGCCTCCCTCCGGGCTCTCTCCAGCCTGTTAGGTAAAATGGTTTCGACTTATGACATCGTGCCGTGGTCTCGCCTCCACAGCAGGGAGCTCCAGTGGCTCCTCCTCCTGCACCAACGGACGCCCACCTCTCCTTGACTCTGAGGATGCCTCTGTCAGCAACAGTAGTCGACTCTCTCAGTTGGTGGACGTCGCTAGCTGTATCCCGGGGCTCTTCGTTCGGCAATGTGCAAAGGATTGTTCTCACAATGGATGCCAGCCTCTCTGGGTGGGGTGCCCACTTGGACTCCCTCATGTCCCAGGGTCAGTGGTCACCAACGGAACGGTCCCTCAGCATCAACATCCTGGAATTGAGGGCCATCTACCTGGCACTGTTAAGCTTCCTGCCTCAGGTCCAGGGCCGGGACGTATTGGTCCTCACGGACAACGTCTCGGCCAAAGCACATGTCAACAAGCAGGGGGGGACCCGCTCTTGGACCCTCATGCAAGAATCGCTCCGTTTGGGCCTATGGGCAGAAGCCCATCTGTCGTCACTCCGGGAGGAACACATTTTGGGGTCAGCGAACACCCGGGCAGATGCCCTCAGCCGCAACCTAATCGACCCAGCCGAGTGGAGCCTTCCCCCTCTCCTGTTCAAGGAGCTCGTCGCCCGCTTTGGAGAACCCTTGATGGACCTTTTTGCCTCATGCCACAATCACCTCTTACCCCGCTTCTTCGCTCGCTTCCCCTCCCCGGGAGCGGAGGCGGTGGACGCTCTTCGCAGCCCTTGGCCTCCGGGACAGCTCCTTTACGCCTTCCCACCCCTACCCCTCATCCCCAGGGTAGTGCGGAAGATCATCCAGGAGAAGGCAGAGGTCATCCTCCTGGCCCCTCACTGGCCACGCAGGCCCTGGTTTGCGGACCTAGTGTCCCTGTCCTTAGCTCCTCCTTGGCGGATTCCCGACAGCAGGACCTCCTTGCGGCAGGGCACGCTCTACCACCCGGACCCCCAGTCCTTCCAGCTGGCCGCCTGGCGGTTGAGCGGCTCCTCTTGACCAGGGCCTCTGTTCCGCCCGCCGCCATTGAGGTCATACAGGCGGCTCGTCGTCCGTCCACCCTTCGAATCTACGACTCTACTTGGAGATCCTTTGACAGTTGGTGTCGGGCGCATGATACGGACCCCACTAAGGCTTCCATTGCCCAACTCATCGGCTTCCTCCACGATGGTTTCGCGGTGGGACTGTCCCCCAACACCCTCCGCCGACAGGTTGCCGCCCTGTCCTCCATTCTCGCATGCGGATCAAAGCTTCCCTCGCGAGTGACCCTCTCATTCGGTCATTTCTGAGGGGCGCCACCAACCTCCGGCCCCCGACTATACACCGGTTTCCTATGTGGGACCTTAACAGAGTCCTGATGGCGCTTACGGGGCCTCCCTTCGAACCCCTGCGGGAGGTCAGTCTAAAATTCTTGTCCCTGAAGCCATCGTTCCTGGTCGCGATCACTTCTGCTCGCTGGATATCGGAGTTGGCCGCCCTGTCCGTGCGATCCGATCTCTGCATTTTCCACGCAGACAGGGTGGTCCTTCACCTGGATCCGGCCTTCATCCCGAAGATAAATTCCATCTTTCATAGGGTTCAGGAGCTTTCGCTCCCAGATTTTTGTCCTTCGCTGCGACACCGTCAGGAATATTTGTGGCATAAATTGGATGTGCGCCGGGCTCTGAGGATCTACCTTGCCCAGTCTGCTTCTTTTCGGAAGACCGAGGCACTATTCCTCTCATTCCACCCATCGTCAATGGGCTCCCGTGCTTCCTCCGTTACGATTGGACGTTGGATCCGGGCCACAATAGCGTTGGCCTATGAATCTCACTCTCTGCCGGTCCCTCGCAACATCACTGCACACTCCACCCGGAGCGCGGCCACCTCGGCGGCGTGGTCTACCCAGGCTCTGGTGGATGAGGTCTGCCGGGCGGCCACCTGGTCTTCCGTTACACCCTTCATCGGGCATTACCGGCTGGACGCCTACACTTCGGCGGATGCAGCCTTCAGCAGACGGGTCCTACAGCAGGTCCGGCCTCTTCCCTCCCGCGGAGACATCTAGCTTTGGTATGTCCCAATCGTGACTGCCGTGGGCACTAGAGTCGGAGAATGGGCGTTGGTCCTACCTGATACGCCCTTTCTCGACCAGGCGCCCACGGCAGTCAGCCCCACCCATTCGGCCGTACCTGGGTTACGGTGGGTGGGAGTTCTTTTACCTTTACGTTTATATCTCTACAGACACTCCAGCCTCCTGGACGCCCTTGCCTCAAAACTGGGCAGATGAAGGAAGGGACGGCGCAAAGTTTGTAGGAGGCTCGGTCACATGGATCCCAGACGTGCCTGTACCCAATCGTGACTGCCGTGGGCGCCTGGTCGAGAAAGGGCGTATCAGGTAGGACCAACGCCCATTTTCCAGCAGATAACTGTATAATTTGGCTATTAATTTATTGTTGGTTCCAAATCTTGTCAAATCTGTTAATACCTATTTCTATGCCAAACAACTCCTTGTCCTTTTTATATCTGGATTTTATTTGTGCGTAAGACCACCAATCAATAAGAATACCCTGTTCTTTCAATTCATCATTTGTTTTGAGGTTCCCTCCCCCATCTAATATTTTTTTATACTTAACCATTTTCCCCATTTCCAGCATATTAGGGTAAATCATGGCCTCCATTGTGGAGAGCCATCTTGGGACTTTCATGTATTGTTTTCATCTTACTTCTCCCCATGTCTGCATTAGTGTGTCCCTTATTTTGTGTCTATGGAAGTAAGTTCTTGTTCTATTTCCTGTATCCCAGAGATAGGTGTGCCAGCCCTTCTGGAGATCATGCCCTTCCAAGGCCAGGAGTCTTTTATTTTCCAAGGTTACCCATTCTTTCAACCATACCAAATTTGCTGCCCAAACCCAAATTTGCTGCCCATATTGGGAGCCCAAACCCACCCCTATTCTTTTTATTTTGCAAGGTTCTAATCGCTATCCTAGGTTTCTTCCCACCCCAAATAAATTTTCTGATAATGGCATTGAATTCTAGGGGGAAAAAATTATGTAATTTGACTGGGATGGTTTGGAACAGATGCAGCAACTTGGGCAAAACACTCATCTTTATTGCTGTGATCCTACTAGGAATGATATCTGAAGTTTCCCCCATTTTTCTAAATCCTGTTTGATGTTTTTAATCAGGGGCATATAATTATCTTCCTTTAGGGCTGAGCACCTTGCCGATATCCACACTCCCAAATATTTTACTTTCTTAACTATTTGAAGCCCTACGATTCTTCAAGTGCTTTCTTTTGATCCTCAGCCATATTTTTTGTTAGCAATTTAGTCTTTGTTTTGTTCAATTTAAATCCAGATATGTCTCCGTACTTACTCAATTCTTCCAATATTTTTACGCCTGTTTCCAATGGTTCCTCCATGATTAGGGTTACGTCATTGGCAAATGCCTGAGTTTTGTATGTCTCCTTTCTAATTTTCAGTCCCTTAATTTCATTATTGTTTCTAATCCTTTTCAATAAAACCTCTAGGGCTAGTATAAACAGAAGAGGTGATAGAGGGCATCCTTGTCTTACACCCTTTCTAATTTGGAAAGTTTTTGTTAGTTCTCCATTTAATAGGATATTAGCTCTTTGTTTTTCGTAGATTGTAGTTATCATATTTTCAAAGTTTGGTCTGAATGTCATCTTTTTAATTTGCTGAATTATAAACTCCCAATTCAGATGTGCCTCATAATATTCAAGTATATCTATTACCACCCTCGTGTTATTCCTTATCTGCCTTCCAGGGAGGAATCCATTTTGATCACTATGTATCAAATTGTTTAAAATTGTCTTTAATCTTCCTGCCATAACACTCATATAAATCTTATAGTCCGTGTTTAAGAGGGAGATAGGTCTGTAATTTTTTATCAATTTTGAATCCGCCCCTTCTTTCTGTATGACTGTAATGTATGCCTCCCTCTACGATTCTGGAATTTTAGATCGTGTCAATTCCTCATTGTAAATTTCCAACAATTTTGGTAGGAATATTTCCT
Source organism: Ptyas mucosa (assembly GCA_012654045.1). NCBI lineage: Eukaryota > Metazoa > Chordata > Lepidosauria > Squamata > Colubridae > Ptyas > Ptyas mucosa. The sequence continues at coordinate 3,327 of WNWU01002923.1, read as the reverse complement.
CTAAGTCTGGGTTTTTGTATCATTCTCCTGGGAATCCGTATGGGCCTGGTGACTTATTGTTTTTAAGTTTAGATATTGCCATCTTCAGTTCTGTCATTGTAATTTTCTTGTTAAGCATTTCTCTCTCATCCTCTCCAACCATGGAAGTTTTTCTTCTGACAAGTATTGGTCCACTTTTTCCTTTGGGATTTCTTCCTCTTTATATAAGGTGTTGTAGTACTCTCGGGTGATCTCAAGTTTATCTTCTTCTTTATTCACAATACATCCCTCTGGATCTTCCAGTTGGTAGATGGTCCTTTTCTTGTTTTCTTTTTTTAGCCTATAGGACAATCACCTGCCTGGTTTATTTGCGTTTTCGAAATAATGTTGTTTGGTTCGTTTTATCTTATATGCCAATTCTTCCTGGTCTAGAATATTTAGTCTGTGTCGTATAATAATCCAATTTTCTTTAGCTACCTCATCTCCTGGGTTTTGCTGTACATTCTTCTCTGTGTTCCCTAATTCTTCCAACATTCCTTCTGTATCTTTCTTTTTTCTTTGTTTTTATGTGAACCGTATGATATTGCTAGGCCTTTCAGATACGCCTTCATTGTATCCCATATTATTCCTTGTGCTATTGGCTCCTTTTCATTTTCTTCAAAGAATGATTTTAATTCTCCTTTTACTTTCCCAATATTTTGCTTATCCCTCAGGAATTGTATATTTAACCTCCATCTCTTATTTCTTCTCCTATATAGGCTTTTCCATCTAAGTTCTAGCGGGTTGTGGTCAGCCCATACATTGGGTGTGATTTCTGCTGACATGATTTCCACCCCCATATTCCTGCTTACCCACATCATATCGATTCTTTCATTTGATCTTTGGTACTTTTGTGGTCTTTGTCCGTCCACTACCCCATTAAAATCTCCAATTATGCAGATATTACTGTAGTCCATATTACTTATTTTTTCCCCTAACTTTTTGTAAAATTCCCCCAGGTTTTTATTCAGGGTGTAGATGGCTATTAATAATATTGGGAGATTGCCTCTCTTTACTTCCATTGCTAGTACCCTGCCCTTAGAATCAGTGTATTTTACTTCTGCTACAATTTCCTTCTTGTTATACAACGCCACGCCCCTCTTTTTTTTCCAGCTAGGGAGGTAAAAAATTTTCCAAGTTTGTTGTACTCTAGATACTTTTCATCTTCTTTTTTTATATGCACCTCCTGAGGCATATTATATCAGCATTTTGTTTGACTAATTTTATAAATAATTGTTTCCTCTTTTTATTATCATTCAGACCATTGACATTAATTGATGTTAATTTCCAATCTTTTATATCTTATATCCTTTGTGTTGTCTTAGTTTTTATTTGTACGTGTAATTCTTTGTGGTCTTTGCTTTTTCTTTGTCTCCTTGCTTTCCTTGTCCTCTGTCTCCTTCTCCTCCTGGGTTCCTTCTTTGGATCTCCTCTGTTGGATAGTTTCCTCTTCCTGTGTTATTGCTTCCATATCCTCCTTGCTGCTTTGATCTTCCTCTGTCCCTCTCAACTGATCTAAAAAGTCTTGAGCTATTACAAGGTTGTCTATTTTGATTTTCTTTCCCTGCCATGTAATCAGCATGCCTTCCAGCAATATCCATCTAAAGAGGATATTCCTCTTGTTCAACTGAATGGCGAGGAAGCTATAGTCTCTTCTTGATTCCCTCACTCTCCTTGGGACTTGCTTTAATACTATCACCTCCTTTCCTTTCTGACTATGCTATAAAAGATGTCTTTAACTTTTTTCCATGCAAATCTAATGTGTACTTCTCTGGGCAGTTTGTTTCTTCTGGCGTAATTAGTCTGCACTCTATATACCTCATCCAATTCCTTTATTATATCTCGTTTGTCTTGCTGCAGAATCTCAGCTATTAATTCAGCCATCATTTGGCCCAGATCTTCTTCCTTATCTTCAGCAGTATTTTGAAAGGGCAGATAGAAGGAGGCTCTGTCCATCTCTAATTGAGTGATTGAGTCCTCGAGCTCCTTGTTCTGTGCCATCAATTTCTGGTCAACTGTATCTAAGTTTCTTTCATTTTGCTCAATTTTGGTTTCCATCTTTTTTATCTTTTGTTCGTTGATATGTATTGCCTCTTGTATGTCGTTCATTTTTTGGTCAATGGCTCTAATGTCCGTCTTCAACTCTATATGATTGCTAGACATCTTCTCTTGCATCATGAGCATAGTGTCCCAGATCGCTGTCAACGACGCTTGCATAGCTTGCATGGTGGGTATCATAGCTGATTTTTCTGTTTTTGACAGTCCTTCAGTCGACCTCTGTATTGCCGGTGATGACATTGTTATTGTGGGGTTAGAGGTATTTTTCTTTGCCGTTTTAAGCACAGTGGATGAGAGGCTTGTCATCTCCTTCAATACCTTTTTCTGGTCTCTCACAATCCTTTCAATGTTTCTCCAAATTAGAATCCACTAGTTATCCTTTCTTTTATTTGGTGTTGGCTTCTTTTTGTATTTCTGGTGGTTCCAGGTATCTTTTATTTTGTATCCCTCCAAGAACTAATGTTTTGTTTGATTCACAACTAGTTCAATTCGTTCTGTTATCATCGGAAGTGCTTAAATCTATTTTCAAAAGTTGCGTTATTTTATCGAATTGTCCAATTATTGTTGATTGATTAATTTGTATTCTATTATCTATTATTCAAATCTATTCTATTGTCCAGTTAATATCACAATTTATAAATTCTAGCTATGAAATATATCCCACAATCAATGAATTCAGATAATTGATTAGTTAAATACAGATAATTAATTAAATAGGAAAGAAAATATCACTGTTTGCTGTTTATCACTAAAACACTGTTTATCACTAAATCTATATAAATCTATATGATTATTCAAGTATATAATTATGTATAATAAGTATGTATAAATATATAGATGTATAACAATAACAATATATAAATAGATATATTGATGTCTGATAAGCCAAAAAATCTAGTGAATGAGATTTCACTGAACCATGGCTGTATAAAGATCTTGATTTACATAGGAAAAACTTGGATGAAACAAAAATACACAAAGACCTATGAAAAGAGAATAAAATAAAAGAAATATTTGATGTTTACAGGGAGGAGTCAGGAGATGAGGGTGTGGCTAACTGAAGAAGGCAAACAAGTCAGAAATAGCCATCTTAGTCTCCCTTAAATCTCACAACAGACAGCAAAATGCTGCTTTGATGTCTGATAAAGCCAAAAAATCTAGTGAATGAGATTTCACTGAACCATGGCTGTATAAAGATCTTGATTTACGTAGGAAAAACCTGGATGAAACAAAAATACACAAAGACCTACA
>WNWU01002922.1:0-30553 GCA_012654045.1 Ptyas mucosa | reverse complement strand
TAGATTAATAAATTCGTCAGACATATTAGGGAAACCACCAGATCAACTGCAATTGCCCTAGGTCCATAGTCCTTTTGCCTTGTATTCATTACCATCAAGCAGGAAACTTCAATTTGCTATATTCAGTAGAACTTCTGCGATTGCAATTAAGTCCAAATTTGTTGCAGTCCTTAATAAAATAATCCAAATCATTCAAGTCAGGGCATATTTCACAACCCAATACACCAGCATTGCTGTGATCTGTTTATTCTTCTCAAATATTCCAATACAGCTGTAGGTTGCCTCCTCATCGTCGCTCATCGCTTAGTTAACTGCCATTAAACTGCTGTCTGTTTTTTTTTCTTTTTCCAAAAAATTCAAAATCTTTAACCAGTTAAACAATACTTTTTAAGGACCATCATCTCATCAAGCAGGGTTATTTTCCATTTCTCCAGTCTTTTTTCTTTTCCTTTTTACGAACTTTCTTCTTAACTTTGATCCCTCTGCCTTTTTTAGCTCCAGTAAAATTTTGCGGTTTTTGGGATTGCATATTATAAAATTTTTGCAGAAATGTAGCTTCTTCTGGAAACAACTCTTTAAGTGCAGATTGAGTTTTATAAAAAAAAATTCGTGAAACCAAAATTTCATCAGCTTGCAACACTTCTTGCTCCTTATTTTGCACAACATTCATCTTTCTCTCCTCAGTAAAATCTGCTATAATCTATTGTTGTTTTTTTGCATCTCCCAACTCTTCATTCAATCCCCCACTGCTAGATTGCAACTCAGTATTTCCATGTATTTCATTGTTTCCAGCTTGAGAAGCTTGAAATATAGTATCAATTCTTTTCAATAAAGCAGAGGTAATTGAACTCAAAGCTTCCTCAAATTCAGACCATTGAGGGTTAAATAACCCTCCTTTACTTTCAAGAAGCCCAGCCATCTTGCCCCCCTTCTTCCTTCCCTTCCAGAAGGACAGAAAAAAAAAAGGGGAAGAGAAAAGAAAAAAAGAGTTTCAAGAAGAAAAAAAAAGGGAATCCTTTACAATTTGTAATTTGTATTGCTGCTTCAATTATTATTATTCCTTTCTTATTACATCCACTTTTCAAAAAGGAGTTTTACGTTTCAAACAGGGGCTTGTCAATAATTACTTTTAGCTTTCACTTCTTCACGCCCCGTTAAAACTCAAACGCCATCTTGCTTTCACTTTCAGCTTAGGAAGAATCTTTTAAAGAAAATAAATCTTTGGAGTTAAAAGGAAAAAAAAATACTTGCTGTTTGATTCATACTGCTTGTGCTCCGCCAGCTTGATTCAAAGAATATCTGTTTAAAGTTGGTGCTGGGATGGTAACGATATCTAGCTCTGCAAAGCAGAGGCATCCAGGGTCCGGAGTACCGACAGGCTTAGCGGGGAGCTCTCATCTTCAAGCGCCAGATTATGGGTGAAATCTGGCACTTTCAGGGAGCTCTACCCCACCCGTCTACTCACTTTCCCCCCCTCATACCAGGGGGAAAGTTTTCAAACCGCAAGACAGCCGATGGTCGCTGTTCTTGCAGTTCTACGAAGCCCTGGGCTGGCGCTTCAAAAGAAGCGTCCGGCAATGTCGCAGTCCCACCGGAAGCCTCCCCCATGCAGCATTCTTAACAACCATGTCAATCATTTCACAACTGCTTCTCTTCACCATGGTGACAAGATAGGGCAAAAAACGTAAAATGTGAGGACAGTCGTAAGTTTGAGGACTGGGCAAAAGTGCGAGGACCAGTCAAAAATAACTTTTTCAGCCCTCTGAGTAGTCCATATGCACAAAAGGACTACCCAGAGGGCTGAAAAAAGTCATTTCTGACAGGTCCTCGCACTTTTGACCGGTCTTTGCACTTATGACTGGTCATCATTTATGCCCATTGTAGCATTCTTAACAACCGTGTCACTCATTTCACAACTGCTTCTCTTCACCATGGTGACAAGATTTTTGTTTTTGTTGATCCTCTTTTCCACTTACAGAGCTAGTTTACTGTTTTTCTTTGAAATCAATATTCAAAAACATTTAACCTACTGATGCTTCAATTAATGTAATTTTATTGGTATCTATTTTTATTTTAAAATTTACCAGTAGCCGCTGCATTTCCCACCCTAGGTTTTATACTCGAGTCAATAAGTTTTCCCAGGGTTTTTTGTGGTAAAATTGGGTGCCTCGGCTTATACTCGAATCGGCTTATACTTGAGTATATACGGTATGTGGTCCTGTCCACCATTAAACCATTTTTACAAACAGCCTCCATGTTTCCAATGTCTTTCTCCCTACTTGGAACTGAACCAGATGGACATTTCTTCCAACAGTTGCTAAACAAATAGACACAAATCAAAGACTGCCTGTAAAGCTAGTGTGGAATAATAATAATAATTATTATTATTATTATTATTTTATTTCTATATCGCCCTTCTCCCGAAGGACTCAGGGTGGTATACAGCCTATTAAAAGCACAAAGACAAAACATCAATTAAAAATAATTAAAATTATTAAATAATTTCGGCTCAGATTTAAAACCCCCAAAATTTAAAACCCCAATTTAAAATCATTACATTGATAGCCCGGCCTGGCGGAACAACAGGGTCTTGAGGGCACAGCGAAATACACGGAGGTAGGAGATCTTACGCATTTCCGGGGGCAGTTCATTCCACAGGGCAGGGGCTCCCACAGAGAAGGCCCTCCCCCTGGGTGTCACCAGCCAACATAACTTGGCCGATGGCACCCTGAGGAGACCCTCTCTGTGGGAGCGGACTGGCCGGTGGGAGGCTATTGGTGGCAGAAGTCGGTCTCAAAGGTACTGGGGCCCTATGCGAGATTTAACACAAATATATTCATTTAACATACATAAGGATACATACCTTCACCTAAAAAAATGCTGCAATGCACTGTTGCTTTAATGCAAGATGATACGTTTGCACCCACAAAAGTGTCATTTTGCAGGCCTTTAAATGGCAGGTTGGGACAAATGACTGGTAGGACCAGAAGTGAAATCACATTTGATTCAATCTAATTTACATTGGAATTTCATTATGATGGTTAAATATAACCGATAAGATTGCCTCCCGTATATTTACAGTAATTATAAAGGCAAAGGTGTCATTCCCAGAAACTCTGCTTTAGTTAGCTCTGAAGACTACATAACAGAATAACAGAGGACCTTGGAGGTCTTCTAGTCCAACCCCCTGCACAAGCAGGCGACCCTCATGGCTGTCCAATTTCTTCTTAAAAACCTTAAGTGATGGAGCACCCACAACTTCTGAAAGCAAGTTGTTTCACTGGTTAATTGTTCTCACTATCAAAACATTTCTCCTTAGTTCTAGGTTGCTTCTCTTCTTGATTAGTTTCCATCCATTGCTTCTTGTCCTGCCTTTTGGTGCTTTGGAGAATAGGTTGACTCTCCCTCTTTGTGGCAGCCCTTCAAATACTGGAACAGTGCTATCATGTCACCACCACCCCCAGTCCTTCCTTTCACTAGACTAGACATACCTAATTTCTGCAACTGTTCTTCATATTTTAGCCTGCAGCCCCCTGATAATCTTTGTTGCTCTTGTGGGAAGTATACCCCAAAAGGACAGTGCCAGAAACCTCACAGCACCAGAAACCTCAGAAAACAGTGCCAAGAAACTCAAGCCAGCCCTTCCCCCTTTAAGAAAACCAAGAAGCACCAGTTGAAAGAAAAACTCAGAGCAGTCCTGCTAACAGAGCTGACAATAGAAACACTTAAGTAGGGCCATTAAGATAAGGAGTATCAGGCTAAACATAACTCACCAAGGCAAAACCAGAACTCCCTTTTTCCTGCCCCCTGACAAGATTAACCCCCAGGATAGGAAAGACAAAGGTCCTGGGACAGGATTAACCCATTAAGGCAGAAAGATAGGATCCAGGGCAATCACTTTAACTAGAGGCACACAAATAAACCCATCAAGCTGCAGGAGTTTCAAAGGGGAATTAAGCTGTAGGGAAACAATAATAAAGATAGAATATAAAATACTGATATACTAGATTTAGTAAAAGCTTGTTACTCTGTAACCATTAGGTTCCTGTAACATATATATTGTGCCTTTGTATTTGTATCACATATATTATTCCTTTCTATTTGTATCTCCTGTTACAAACATATTGTTATTAGGCCTCTGTAATGTATCTGGTATTTGTCAAAGGTATGTCCCTGCCATTTGACCTGAACTCATATCAATCTCTTTCTGTGCTATCTAAAAGCATGGTATGTATCTCTGTTGGAACTACAGCCATCAACAAAGGGATAATTTATACCTCAGCCCTAATTTATGTTTGATCTGGATAAGATCCTGTCTTCCAGAGCCAGGGGCCAAATGGGCAATTAAGTAAACAAAGAAATGCTTAAAATAAGACTAATTGGAAGTTTAGATTCCTTTGCAGGGCAACAAAGAATACACAAACATAAATTACGAGGCCAGAGTTTGGGATTTAACTGGTGTTTTAAAGGTATAAAAGAGGTTACATCTTCTCTGAAGGTGTGAGCCCTCCCATATACATATCTCTTTGTATGTGTTTGGAATGGGTTTACCCAGCCTCTTGTCTTTGATCAAAGATTAAATGTTGATTCTTATTCAAGCCTCCATTTAAGTCCTTCTTTTTGGTTCACTGAGGGCTTAAGCGTACAGGCGGACCTTACAAAGCATAAAAGGCTCAGAGTCACACCCCCAATCTGCTTGCAAGCCAGGAACACAGTAGAGTTGTGTCACTACTTTTCGTGCCTTCCTGAATTAAAGGATCCCTTTTCTGGCAGCTCCTTCCATGTCCATTTCTTCTCAGCATCGGTGACTGCTTCCCAGCTGGGAAACAAACACAGGAAATATAAGAGCTGAGGTGGCGCAGTGGTTAGAGTGTAGTACTGCAGCTACTTCAGCTGACTGCTAGTTCAGCAGATCAGCAGATCAAATCTCACCGGCTCAAGGTTGACTCAGCCTTCCATCCTTCTGAGGTGGGTAAAATGAGGACCCAGATTGTTGGGGGCAATATGCTATTTAGTATACTGTCTTTGGTGTAAGCCGCCCAGAGTCCTCGGAGAGTGGGCGACATAGAAATACGATTAATAAAAAAATAAAATAAAAAAATAAAAACTTTCTTCCAACACTCTTTTCTGCACTCTTTCCAGAGTCTCAACATCTTTTTTATATTGTGGTGATCAGAACTGGATGCAGTATTCCAAGTGTGGTCTTACCAAGGCCTTATACAATGGTACTAACACTTCAAGTGATTCTATCCCTCTGTTAATGCAGCCTAGGAGTGCATTGGCTTTTTTGGCAGCTGCAGCACACTTCTGTCTCATATGTAAGTGATTGTCCACTAGGGCTCCAAGATCCCTCTTGCAGTTACTGCTCTTGAGTCAGGTTCCACCTATTCCACCTATTCTATTCTACGTGGGTATATCCTTGAAGATTTCTTGGTCTCCAATACATTCGTGATTTCCCACTGCCTTCTTACAGAATATTTGTTGCCCTTCCCAATCTAGCCTATAACTATGAGGTGTCCATGTCTTATCCATGTACCGAATAGCTACTGATGCTCCTTGGTTTCTAAGCATGGGCAAGTTGTTGAAGTCCTGTCATCTCCTGAGACATTGTCTATCTCATTAAGAAGCAGAAATTTTTGGGAATCTCTGGAGAAGCTTTTGGGGCTGTAGTCAAAGCTTTCTTGAGCTGTATATGGCCTGGATTGTCAGGTCCCACCTGCCAGATTGAAAGACCATCAAAGGTCACCATAAATGGAGTGTGTGAAAACAGTCCACTGATATGAGGAAACCACCTTTCAGCTTCAAATCTTCTGTTTATGGATAGGAAAACAACTGGAGTTTGGAGACAGGATGAAGGCTTGGAAGGAGTAAGCAAATTGAGTCAACTTCTCCTGTAAGAACAAAAATATATTCATTTGATGATAATCACTGAATCCCAAACCCTGGCGAACCCCACTTCTACACTTTGCTGGATTCAGTTAATCTCACACTTTATCCTACAGTTTGTGTGTGAAGAGACACATTAGTTGAATGGCATTTTCTGGGCTTCAAGAAAGCGCTTTTTAAGATGCACCCCAAGAGACAAGAAGAAAAAAGACAAAAAGGCAACATCCGTTTGCAGACAGAATGGGACTTTTCGCCTCCTACCCTTGGCCGCACCTGCTTCTCCGCCAGGCTTCCACCTCAGGGAATTATCCTCTAGCTTTTCTCCTCGGCTGACACGCCCCCGTTCATTCGCCACAGCCAATCGGCCACGGTCCCTCCATCCCACACGCTTCGGCACGGCCCATTCAACACCACACTGTTAGTCCCGGGCTTTTCACCTCCTGGGATAGTTAGCCACCAGCCAATCAGCTAGTTGCCAATGCTGGCAGCCAGAAGCCGGCTTCATCCAAAGGAGTTTTTGTTTTGGGTGGGTATCCTAGCCTTAGAAAGAGAGAGGGAAGGAGGAAGGGAAGGGAGAGAGAGAGAAAGAGAAAGAGAGAGAAGGGAGACAAGAAGAAAAGAAAAAGAAGAAGGAAGGAAGGAAGTGGGTGGGAAGGGAGGGAGGGAGAGAAAAAGGAAAGGAAGGAAGGGCTACAAACCCTGGCACTAGATGCAGCTTCAGTGGATGCTTTGAAACAGCACAGCAATCCAGGGCTGGAAGGGACCTCGGAGGTCATCCAGTCCAAACCCCGCTCCAGCAGGAGACCTTACATCATCTTGATATAATTAGATGTGCCTCTAACACAGAGGAGAAATTCCCAGAAAAGGGAAGTAGTTTACTAGGCAAGGCTGCCATGCAGAGGAAGGCAGAGATAGACCTCAATTTACAACAACAACTGAGCCCAAAATTTTGGTTGCTAAGCAACAGCATTGTTAAAGTGAGTTTCGACAGATCTTATTCAATCCATCCTTGACTTATGACCATCATGGCCAGCCGTCACCGATGTCATATGTCCGTACCTAAGATTCTGCTCTTTCCCCACCCCACACCTGATCCTGCAGTCAGGCTGCTGTTCCCCCACCACCACCCGCCATCTTAGGTACGGACATACGACATTGGTGATGGCTGGCCATGACGGTCGTAAATCAAGGTTTGCCATCAGATTGGAAAACAGTACAGGTAGTCCTCAATTTACGACCGTATCATATAGTGACTGTTCAAAGTTGCAATGCCACTGTTGTCCATTTTTCACACTCATGACCATTGCAGTATCCCAATGGTCACATGATTTACAGTTGGGTGCGTAGTAACTGACTCGCATTTATGACGGTCGCAGAGTCCTGGGGTCATGTGACATGATATCCCTTTTGCAACCATCTGAAAAGCAAAGTCACTGGGAGAGCCAGCTTTGTTTAACCATCGTCTGACTGACTTAAACAACAATCCACTTAACAACAGTGGCAAGACGGGTCGTAAAGTGGGAGAAAGCTCACTGAACAGCTGTCTCCCTTAGCAACATAGATTTGGGGAAGCCAGCTTCACTTAGCGACTGTGTGACTGACTCAGTGACCGTTCAAGTTACAATGGCACTGGAAAAAGGGACTTATGATGGTTTTTCACACTTAATCACCGTTGCACCATCCCCTTGGCCAGGTAATCCAAATTTGGATGCTTGGCAACTGACTCTTACTTATGGCGGTCTCAGTGTCCCAGAGTCACACAATCCCCTTTTGCGACCTGACCAACGAAGTCCACGGGGAAGCCAGATTCACTTAGCGATTGTGTGACTCACAAGCTGCAACCACTCACTTAACAATGGTGGCAAGATGGGCCGTAAAGTGGGAGAAAGCTCACTGAACAGCTATCTCCCTTAGCAATGGAGTTTTGAGGCTCAATGGTGGACATACAGTAAATTGAGGGATACCTTTACTCTTCCCTTACTAGTAATCCAGCAGGCCTTTGCTTTAAAATTCTGAATCTGGCCCACAGTGATTGACATCCACTGTTGGAGGATGGATTGAGTAAGATGCGTTGAAACTCACTTTAACAATGCTCTTGCTTAGCAACCAAAATTTCGGGCTCAATTGTTGTCGTAAGTCAAGGACTATCTCTGCCTTCCCCTGCATGGCAGCCTTGCCTAGTAAACTACTTCCCTTTTCTGGGAATTTCTCCTCTGTGTTAGAGGCACATCTAATTATATTAAGATGATGTAAGGTCTCCTGCTGGAGCAGGGGGTTAGACTGGATGACCTCGGAGGTCCCTTCCAACCCTGGATTGCTGTGCTATTTCAAAGCATCCACTGAAGCTGCGTCTAGTGCCAGGGTTTGTGGTCCTTCCTCTCCTTTTTCTCTCCCTCCCTTCCCACCCTCTTTCTTTCTTTCTTTCTTTCTTTCTTTCTTTCTTTTTCTTTCTTTCGTTCTCTTTCTTTTCTTTCTTGTCTCCCTTCTCTCTGTCTCTCTCTCTCCCCCTTCCCTTCCTCCTTCCCTCTCTCTTTCTAAGGCTAGGATACCCACCCAAAACAAAAACTCCTTTGGATGAAGCCGGCTTCTGGCTGCCAGCATTGGCAACTAGCCGATTGGCTGGTGGCTAACTGTCCCAGGAGGTGAAAAGCCTGGGACTAACAGTGTGGCGTCGAATGGGCCATGCCGAAGCATGTGGAACAGAGGGACCGTGGCCGATTGGCCATTGCGAATGGACAGGGGCATGTCAGCCCAGGAGAAAAGCTAGAGGAGAATCCCCTGAGGCGGAAGCCTGGTGGAGAAGCAGGCACAGCCAAGGGTAGGAGGCAAAAACTCCTAAACCCGTTCACAGAAGTGCCATTTGGAGGGAAAACATCTGGATCCAGCACATGAGTAATGGCTGCGCATTTGTTTCATGACATATGAGTTGTGTGGGATAGTTCTGGAAAGACACACATTAGTGAGCGATAGTGTACGCAGGCTTCTTTCCAAGCTTGTCTTATGTGTAATCCTCTTCTCACAGTCTTAATGACACAAGATGCCTGGAATACCATGTGTGCTGCTGATGGCAGATGTTTGCTCCTATCTGTTGTGACTCCGATCCCCGAGCCCGTCTTATCGGAGGGAGAAGGCTTCGAAAGTGAAGGAGAGGAGTTGGCCAGGCCTCCCTCTCCAGGACCCTCCTCTCTGGCAATGCCTCAGGTGTCTCCCGAAGGAGAAGAGATTGGCCAGGAGCCAGGTATCCCCAAGCAGTCGCAGTTGGACAGTGACGGAGATAAGTCTTGGCTGGATCCACGCCAGCGTCGGAGAGACAGAAAAGGAGATTAAGCTGAGTCACTGGACCACACCCCACAGGGGATAAAAGGGGGTGTGGTGGCCATTCAGGCTCTGTGATGGACAAAGCTAGACAACTAGCGAGTTGCATTGTATCTCTGAAACTACGTTATCTGCCTGCCTTGGATTGAATATGGACTGGACTTGACAACTCTTTGGACTTTGTGTATTGTTTTGGTTTATCCGTCCCTCTGTGAGTAAAGTTCTTGGCAAGCAGTTACTGGGTTGCTGCCAATCCTGTTAACGAAGAAATTTATTGTCTGCAAGTTTTATTTAACCCCTGCTGACTGTTTGTGTGTGTGTGTGTGTGTGAGACAGGGACAGAACACTATCTAAACATCCCTTAGATGCTTCCTGCCACGTCAGAACTACTAGGAATAGAGGGAAGGAGGGAGCTAACATGTCCAACCACAGAATTATGATTCCCTGGGACTGGGCAAGATAACTCTAAACCACAAGCAGCAGTAGCCAACATCCCTGAAGGCCTAGCCTAGGTGATCACTAGCTAGCTAGACAGACAGATCAATTGCAGGGAATCAACAAAGAAGAAATGAATATCTCAAAAGTTCAGGTGGAAGGGAAGCCCAGCTCTGACTTGTATTATGCATTCCAAAATGAATTTAATAAGCACTGAAAGCTTTACCCAGTGACCTATTGGAGCATTTTAACAGACTGATTATATCAAGCCGTGCCAAAATACCTACAGTAAAAGGACCTTTTCTAAATCACAGGACACCCTCCTATAATTGGTAAGCAGATGCAGAAATGAACATTCCACTTTCTAATTTGGACTTGGCAGTTCCAGAGCTTTTCCAAATATATCTAAATCAGGTTCTATTGCTGCTGATGATCTATCATTATTTAAATTGCAGCTTGTCTTCATATTGTCACAGAAAAATAGAGATGAATTTCGAAATCAGAAAAAGCTTTATTTTGGCCAAAAGGTTCAGATAGCTTAACATAAATTCTAACATCTGAACAAAAGTCCTTCTTTAAGACAGGTATCTATATAGTACAAAAAACAGGAAGTATCTTAGATCTGCCTCTTTAGCTAGCTCCCCCCTCCCCTATTGCCTGTGGTTTGACATTTTGAACTCTGCAATGGTAGAATGGTGAGCTAACCTGTGGTTTGGCTTCTTGAACTCTCCAACTGTAGAAAGTGTGTTAATTCTGCGGTTTAACTTTTTGAACCCAGCATTTGTCTCTTATATTTACTAGTTAAAGGGGTCCTTCAGAGATCCTCTAGGCTGACCCCGTATTATTTCACTCTTATATCCAATTTCACTTTACGTTCTGCCTTACCCCCCCCTTTAAGACTCTATTTTACTTGTTTACAATTGAGTCTTACCTATTACAGAGTTTAATTCAACAATGCAAGCATATAACATTTGACAATGTAGATGATGCGGGTTCAGCTAGATGAACACTGAAGGGCCCTCTTTATTATAGATTATATTAAACCCCATTATTGGTGATACATCTTCTGAGGAGGCCTAGCTGTCACGGAAGGACAGCCATATAGAGAATGTCTGAAAAGCCTCACTGTCAACCACACAAAGAAATGTATGGGGCAAAGAGTTAATTATTACCTAAGGACAGCAGTAAAAACTCCATTAGTACTTACAGAACTTAGGAAAGTGGTCTAGCTGAAAATCTTATAAACTAGAAGCTAATGGTTTAGTAATGAGGAAGTGTCCATTATTTTATAATAAATGTATGTTAGCCATATATGGAATAAATGTATGAGCTCATTTATTTTGTATCAAATGTAATTTTACCATATATGGAAAATGTATTAGATCACCAACTCCTTTGTCTTGAAAAGATATATAAACAGTTGTGTCAAAGCTCTTGGTTGTTCAGACTTTCAGGCATGAATCTGCTCTGAACCTTGCGCAATAAACTGGCTCTGACTGACCCGGAATGTTGTTTGGTCCCATCATTCCATAACAACATAACATAATCAATTCAGGATAAGATACATAGTAATGCAAAGGAAAGTCAAGTAATACATATGATTTTCAAATCTTATTCTCTGAAGCACTTTCTCCAATTACCCAGTTGAGAGTTGTACATATGATCCTGCATTAGAAACTTCATTTTCATCAAAGAGATCAGGGTCAATTTTACAGTCTATAAGGCTTTCCATCAAAATCAACTCGGGTTTTTTTTTTCAACTCTTATCTCTTTCACTGCTCTCATAGCTAGTTGTCTGAACAAGGAATAAAAGCCAGGCCTGTCACAACAGGAATAACATCTGTCTAATCCAGCGAGGCTCAGACAACTAAGAGAAACACATTTCTGTTGTTTGTAACTTCTGACCCATTTTGAATGCCCGGTCCTGCAAATCTTTGGCAATTTCTCTGACCACTCCTGACTTATTCATGTCTACAACCCACTTTTCAGTTGTTAAAAGGTCTATGGCCTGCCAGTTTTGTAAGACCACTGCTGCCAAAGAATCTATTTGGTCTTGGACTTTGACCAAGGTTCCATCAATTTGGTTCAGGCTTTCTTGGAACTCCTCTGACAATTGCTTGAACTGTGTTATGGAGTGTGCCATTCCACCTATACCTGTTCCAACAGCAGTCCCTATCCCCAGGATTGCTAATAGTGGGACCAAGAGTGGCACCCTTTTTTGAGCATGCCCATTGAGGGGAACAGGGATAGTGTGTTCTTCACTGACAACACCTATTTTGGGGGAAATGTACATGTTCCAGTCCAGTTTGTAGGTAAACACAATTGCATATTTTTCCCACATAAGAAGCACCTATTTTTCCTTACACACACACACACACACTTATATTCATGGAAAAGGTATGGGCCTATTGGTTTTTCTCATTAGTCCAGACCCCTAAAGTCTCTGCCACTAACATGCCACCAGTGGCTGCAATGGGACTTCTAGTGTAGGGTCCTTTTGCTTATCTCTGAGAATTGTGCCTTCAAAAGATAACGTTAGCTTGCATTTCCAAGGGAATGTAGGACACGTAAGCCTGTGTTGGATCCAATGGAGACATGTGGTGGTATTGAGAAGTGACCTTCTGTTGAAATAATAGTGGGCATAAGGAGAAATGCCACTAGTTAGGTTTACATCCATAAGTGTCATTCTAGGGTCAAGTGTATTTCTGATGGACATTGATCTCCCATCAGGGATCTTACAGGAATATCTGGTTCCTGATGTCACTTTACACACAAGGAGGGTGACCCTAGGATTTCCACACTAACAGTTATAAGACCAACAATGGAGAACGGTTCATCCCCAGCCTTTTGAATGCATTATAAAAGTCTCTTTGCAATTTGGCTACTGTTACTTTGGTTCTCCATTTAATATCTTTTTCAAGGACTATTGCAGCCCTGGTCCTGACCCAAAGATCTGGTTCAACTGGAACATCATTGTAAGATGAAGGACCAGCAGACAAACAGAACCAGCATTTTTGGCTTAGGGTAGGGTCAGACTGATTAACTAGGCTTTAACTCAATTCCAGTATTCTTAACATGTAGTTCCCTTTTCTCAATTGTTACAGGGGCCCATTCTCCCTTTATTCTAGCCCACTCTGTTCTGGGATTGTCAGACGCTTGTCTTTAGGTCTTGGGGTTGGCTTAGGTCCAGGGTACCGACCCCACCTATTGATGATACGTTGTTGGCGGGAGTGGACCTGTTCCAAAGAGTTCACACCTTGTGACCCGTTCTTGCCTTGTCTTTTGGGGTTCTCAACTTCCCCAGATCCTTTCTCAAGGGCAAGGGTGTCACTTGGGCATTCTCACAACATTGGGAACTACTATTCAGAGTGTTATTACTCATTAGGCCCTTTTCCAATAATTGCCAAAGCCACAGAAAACTCATAATTGTCCTATACACAGAACCTATCCAATCACAATTCTCTTAATCTACAAAATCACCACATCAGGAAGAAGGTTAGGGTTATACAGTATGTGACTTGGGAAAAGGCAATATTAGTTTTAGGTATCCCACAGAACCACCTCTTATTAGTTAAATACAATATCCACATTCCTAGAGCTAGAGCAGTCCCACAGAGAGCTCACTCCCTGGCTTCTTCAAACATAACTACAGGAGTTTCGTACTGCTCTCTGTCACAGTCAATGATTTTAGATTCAGCACCTTTCTTTTTGGGGAAGAGGTGATTCCAGCATACTATATACAGCAAATCACAACTAATCACAATAACAGCAAGCACGCTTATTAAAATAAGAGATAGTGTACCTAAGGCTATATATGTTTGACTTCCCATTCCAAATCTTCAGCCGTACGTGGAAGGTCAGCTTCCGGTGTGACACCAGTAAGGCCTCTTCTGCCCCGTATGTTGCCTGCCCATTGCCGGTAGGACAGTTATAGGGGGCGCTTCTTCAAGCGTACTACTAGGGGTCGGGCCTAGTCCTGGTCTGCCTCCCAATATTCCTAAACTGCAGACTTAACTCGAGTCCAGTGAATCCAAGACTTGGATTCCAACATTTTTACTGCAAGTGGGAACACATGACCACAGTATACGGGCCCTTCCACCTAGGCATTAAACTTTTTTCTTTCCAGTGTTTTACCCATACAATCCTCCAAATCACAATTTAATCATTTCTACCTTTATCACAATATAAATTTTAAAATATTTCAATCGTTACAATTTCCCTAATTAAATTTAGAATTGTTCTAGCTGGTATCCAAGTTACAACCTAATCCTTTTTACTTTCACCACCATATACCATTAAAGTATTTCAATTGTCACAGTTTATACTTATTCATATTTCTAGAAAAAGATTAAAAAAGAAAAACTTATTGTCTAGATTTCAAAATACAAAGACAAATACTCCAATTATTATTCATTTCATTTTTACAGTCATGTTTTCCCATTTATTTCTTACTACTATTTGAATATTATAACTAGAGGTGGTCAAAAATGGTGGGCTAAGGGACAGACAATATTGTTGGATTTCTTGTATTTGCTTATTTAATTCTCCCACCATCTGATTCACCCTCTTAGTTCCTATCTAGCTTAGGTCTCCTATATGATTTTCAAGTATTTCAAAAGGAGATAATCTAATTCCTTTACGTGGAGAACATCACACAGATCAAAGTACTAGTGGTGATGCATTTACTCACTTAAGGTGATTTTCAAGGCACACCTTTGTCTGCTTTTTCTTTTAAAGTCCTGGTAAGGCTGGTCAGTCAGGCTTGGGAAGGTCTGCTCCACTCTGGTTGCTGTGTTGACCTGCATACATTGTTTCAATTTCAGGACCCGATGCTTGCAAAGAGTAGCTGGGTTAAAGCATTTGTTTGTTTCAGGATCACTCATGGTTTCTGAGTGAGGAGAGCCTGATGCTTGTAATTTCTGGGGTTTGTCAGCCATAAATGGTCCTTTGTCTCTAAAACTCCTTGTATTAAAGTAGGAAATGCGGGTCCAGCTAGATGACCACTGAAGGACCCTCTCTAATAATAATGATGATGATGAATGCGGGACCTACTAAATGACCACTGGACATCTTTCTAGTATTCATTTCCAAATGTATCCAGTGGATAAGTACAAGAGCCAGCCAAATTCCTTTGTATAAACAACAGTCTGTGAAAAGGGCCTCTCTCTTGTCAGGAGGAGCGATATCTTGGGTGATATACTGTTTGAAGGTTATCAATGTCAAGGATGCCAAAATAAGACAGTGAGTCTCATTCAACAAAGATAATATTGAATACATGGTACGGTAATCTTCAGAACAGTTATAATTGTTTGGCAAGACATGTAAGAACTTCTAATCAGGAAGATGTCATTTCTTGTAACAAATGTTTTTAGTAATTAAAACGGCTGAGTTCACAGAATCCTTTGTTTGAAACTGTATAAAGACCAGGGTCCCCGACCCATAAGTTGTTCAGACTTCCAGGTACGAATCGGACTCTGAACCTATTGCAATAAATCTGATTCTGTTTGCCCTATGGGATGTTTCTCAATCTCTTCATTCCATAACAGTATCGCATGGTAGTTGGCTGCCTAAGGGTTAATTTCCTAATAGTTGGACAGGCAGCTTCCTTCCATCACTCTCTGCCTTTGACTTATGGTAATGGGGCGGGGTTAGCTTTTCTGCCTGAGAGGAACAGGCACTGCTAAGGCTTCAGTCTGGGATGCAGCATATCCTGGTGGGTTATCTTCAACTTTGGTACTTCAAACTACTGCCAGGTATTGGGGATTTGACCTTCTTGAGCCATATTTCTTGCCATCACAACCAGGAGGGAAACTGGACACGCAGGCATATCTATATTTCTTCCATCTAAGGAACATTTCAGGGTTTTCAGCATGGGAGGACAATTTATGAAGCCATTAACCCCTTGGATATTTTAGAAAAGGGAGCTAGCAGCTTTGTTTAGATGCCCCTGTGTCTACTAAGAAGGGTACATTATTCCCCCTATTTTCATTTGGACCAAGGATTCAGGGGGGGCTTGACTGAGCCCTGGTTCCCTTCAGCCTTCAGGCCTTTCATCTACTGCAGCCAGGCCTATGGCTTCCTTTCTTTACAGAATGCTTTTGCAGCTTTTCTTCAAATGCAGATTGAGCTCACTAGGCTGAGAAGCAACTTGTGTAAAACAGCATATGCACAAACCTTGCAAAGATGATTCAACATGCTGCCCTGAGCCCCTTTATTGTAGGGCAATCTTCTTAGCCAACACAAGAACTGTCTTTCCTCTTTCTGTCCTTCTACTGCTGAATACTTTCACTCAATTAAATCCAAATGGAATTTAGGATGCAAAGAGAAGGAAAGCAAGTTTTGTCACTTTTGTGGCTAAGCAAAAATCTCAATTAGATGCAAACAAAGTCTTTTTATAAGTTGTGCTCAGAGAAGAGATGCATTGTCACTCAACAGAATGTCCAGCAATGCTCCAAGAGAAAGAAAGGGAGGGTTCCTTCTTGGAAACTGTTGGTCTATTATAGCCTGGAGGTTTTCCTTCGTCTGTGGGTTTTAAAATTTTACCAACGGCACTACTTAATCTCTCTCTCTCTTATCACCATTAAGGAGAGTGGTCCAAGTTCTGCCAGGTAGGATTGTGGGTCTTTATAATGACTTGTTGAAAGAAAAAAGGAGCCTTTCCCTTTAAGGATTGTTGGAAGGCAGAGCTTCCCTTTTTTCTTGCTTGAGAGCAAAATTAGTTTATTGTTTATAGGAAGGCAGGCAAGGAACAAATACAACAACTGTACTTTGTTGAATCTTTTCCATCAAAGCCTGGAGTTTAGTTTTATTCTTACCCTTGCTTTCTTCTAATCCAATTTTTACTTTTAAAAGAGAAGTATGATTTTTCTTGGAGTTCTTGGTAATTAGGATTAAAATTTATTTCAGCAACTGAAAAGGAGTTTTTTAGTGTATCAATCTCTTTTTGTTTGATGTCTTCTTGTACAAGTTTTTCATTTTCAGATATTAATTTGTCTAAGAACTTCTATCTCTTCCTTGAGATTATTTACCAGAAGCATCATTTCTTTGGAGATAGTAATTGCTGTAGGTAAATCTTTTAATCTTGCTATTTCTAATGTAAGTTGATTCTGATTTTATTATTTTTTGTTATTATTTTAGTTGTCATTTTCAGCATAGCTTCTAATTTTTCTTGTTCATTTCATTTTGCAAGTCATCTAATTGCTGTTTAGCTTGCATAGTCATATTATCTTTAAGATTTTCAATATTTATTTTGTGTCCTATTTGTAAATCATCTTTCACTTTTGATAATTCTTCTTCATGACTGAATAAAGTTGAGCCCTTAATCTCTCTAGTTCTGCTTTTACAGATCTAAATCATCCTTGCAGGGCTAAAGACATGAGAACGAGGTCCCCTCCCCCATTTGTGTGTGAGGAAAGGCATTGCAGAAGTAGAAAAAGGGAGGGGGTAGACAGTTTGTGGTCAAGTTTGTAAGAACAGCAACTGCACATCAGTATTGCAGCTAGTGAACTTAAAACTTTTACTTATAAACTTTTACTTATAAACTCGAGTTTATCTTGAAAGTACAGAGAAGGAAGAAAAGTTAAATTCTGTTCTTCACCCTGTCCAGTTGGCCAGACCAAACTGGGTGAGTTTTTTTTCTTTCCTCTCAACACCCCCAATTCTTTTCTAACAATTTAAATTTATATCTCTAGAGATCAGGCAATAGCAGTTACCTTGAAGGTACACAAAACTTTAGACATACAAACTAGTCATTCCCGCCTTAAATTTTAGTTGAATTAGGGAATGCACAGATCTTAACACTTAATATTTTACAGAATTCATATCAAATTAATCAATTCAATTATCCGAGTCTTCCCATTTAGACAGGCTTTTCTTTTTATTACCTGCTAAACCCCGGGTGGGAAGAACAATAACAATTTTCTTCTCTATTCTTAGTTCTTTCAGAGTTCTCTGTTCTTTTAAGAATGGTAATTTATCTGAATCTTTATAACACTCCAGTAGTTCTTTTCTCCTACCACACATAGCAGCATAAATATTTTTTTGGTCAGCCCCAACGTCTGAATCATCTTACTGTATGGTGGGGCATCTCAACTTCTAATTATTTTTCCTTTAAGGACTAGTCAGGTTGTAGGGAAACAATAATAAAGAGAGAATATAAAATACTGATATACTAGATTTAGTAAAAGCTTGTTATTCTGTAACCATTAGGTTCCTGTAACATATATATTATTCCTTTCTATTTGTATCTCCTGTTACAAACATATTGTTATTAGGCCTCTGTAATGTATCTGGTATTTGTCAAAGGTATGTCCCTGCCATTTGACCTGAACTCATATCAATCTCTTTCTGTGCTATCTAAAAGCATGGTATGTATCTCTGTTGGAACTACAGCCATCAACAAAGGGATAATTTATACCTCAGCCCTAATTTATGTTTGATCTGGATAAGATCCTGTCTTCCAGAGCCAGGGGCCAAATGGGCAATTAAGTAAACAAAGAAATGCTTAAAATAAGACTAATTGGAAGTTTAGATTCCTTTGCAGGGCAACAAAGAATACACAAACATAAATTACGAGGCCAGAGTTTGGGATTTAACTGGTGTTTTAAAGGTATAAAAGAGGTTACATCTTCTCTGAAGGTGTGAGCCCTCCCATATACATATCTCTTTGTATGTGTTTGGAATGGGTTTACCCAGCCTCTTGTCTTTGATCAAAGATTAAATGTTGATTCTTATTCAAGCCTCCGTTTAAGTCTTTCTTTTTGGTTCACTGAGAGCTTAAGCGTATAGCTGGACCTTACAAGGTCTATTTGCAGTTTGGGATTCTTTCTAATTGTTTTTGTGAACTTCTCCCTTTTCTTTTAAGGACCTTTATTTAGCCAAATTGGTTTTCCTGTGTCATCCCTCAGCAAAGCCCATTTCCTACATCTGTTTTCTCTCTCTTCTTTAGGCTGGCCAGGACAGGCATCTGCCTCTTGTCCCTTGTCTCAAACAAGTTTCCTGAAGAGGGATATCTACCACCCTCGGGCTGCAATGTTTCCCCTTTCTATGTGGGGTTGTATAAAGTTTAAGGTACAATCTGTAGATGACTGAGAACTTATATGTGTAATGTAGTGTGAGTGTTGTAGGTGGAGGGAATGCTTGTATTTTTGTTGTTTTTGTTTCATTTTTATTGTCTCTTTGTATTGTCTCAATATGGTTAAAAATAAAAAAACATTTAAAAAAAATCTGGGAGGACCTGCTGCCCCCAACACAGACTATGGACACCTTCTACACTTCACAGCTTCACAATTTCCTAAAAATCCTGGGGTTTGCTTTTGGGATTTTCACAGGAAAAAAAAGGAACAACAAATTTTCACTTGCATGGGCACATGGTGAGTGGAGGTTATTGATGTAAGCTATGCACTGAAGTGCTTCTGCTTTAGAGTATCTGGGGCTCAATCCCCTTGGCATTTGCAATGCTGCACAAGCTGGCATTTCAGGGTGGTCTCTCTTCTTCATAGGTTGCAGTCTTATGAAGGGTGATTCTTTCTGACATTAGGGATTTCCTCTCACTCGAGCCACACAGACTTGCATGACTTCTACTTGGCATTTGTGAAGTCAGTCAGGGTTCTGTTTCACTACTATTTGCCACCCATTTTCTAAGACACTGCCATTGACCTGCAGCGCTGGACTTTTCTAACAGTCACCAACAGGAACTGCAATGGCTTAACCACTCACACAATTCTAGAGTCTCATTAGGATACGCCAATTCCGTTAAGAAGAGACATTTTCCCGGACCCAGGGAGGTGATCAAGCTCCCTCTTCTACTCTCAAGGAGTAGGTCTACTATTCCCACAATACTTGCCTGCAGGCGTCTTCTTTCCTTTTCTTTCTCAGACAGCGTTTATCTATTAGCTTGTTCTGATTTTGTAAGGTTCTTGGGTTGGTTGGAGCCGTTGAGTACCCAGAGGGGCCGTCTGCCTCCTTCCAGAGAAAAACTCTCAGTGGCGCCTGAAGTTTGGCAAGACAGTCTCACCCGGCACTGACCGGTCCGTTCCGTCCCGGCGGAGTCGCCAAAATGTCGCAGAAAAATAAAGAGATGAATTTTGAAATCAGAAAAAGCTTTATTTTGGCCAAAAGGTTCAGATAGCTTAATATAAATTCTAACATCTGAACAAAAGTCCTTCTTTAAGACAGGTATCTATATAGTACAAAAAACAGGAAGTATCTTAGATCTGCCTCTTTAGCTAGCTCCCCCCTCCCCTATTGCCTGTGGTTTGACATTTTGAACTCTGCAATGGTAGAATGGTGAGCTAACCTGTGGCTTGGCTTCTTGAACTCTCCAACTGTAGAAAGTGTGTTAATTCTGCGGTTTAACTTTTTGAACCCAGCATTTGTCTCTTATATTTACTAGTTAAAGGGGTCCTTCAGAGATCCTCTAGGCTGGCCCCGTATTATTTCACTCTTATATCCAATTTCACTTTATGTTCTGCCTTACCATATTCGTTAGGGATTAAGCCTAGTAAAGAAACTTCCTAAGGAGGTTGTGAAGGGATTTCTTCCTCCTCGTATATTGTCCAAGCAAACCTGTGAGCTAGGTTTGGCTGAGAGGTATCCACTTATGTCTCTCACAATAAAGATAGCATATTAATGGGGTTTTGAAAGCAGGCTTATCTGGATGAAAACTTATCAAGGAGAGAAGCAACCTAGAACTAAGGAGAAATTTACTGACAGAACAATTAATCAGCGGAACAACTTGCCTCCAGAAGTTGTGGGTGCTCCAACACTGGAAGTTTTTAAGAAGACATTGGTTAACCATTTGTCTGAAATGGTATAGGCTTTCCTGCCTGAGCAGGGGGTTGGACTAGAAGACCTCCAAGGTCCCTTCCAACTCTGTTATTCTGTTATTCTGCTTATACACAGATACTCTAGGACAGCGGTCACCAACTGGTGGTGCGTGGACCACTGGTGGTCCGTGATAAAATTTTGGTGGTCCGCAGAAAAATTTTTTGCATTTTTTATATTGCACTAAATCAGGGGTTTTCAAACTACGGCCCCTGGGCCGGATACATGCAACGAACATTTGTGTTGCTGCAGAGAGTCTCCTCCTTTGGGGTCTTTTTGTGTGGGTCGGAGGGGGGCAGAAATTCCAACTTGGGGTCTGCTTCAGCCTCCTGGTGTGGGGCTTTGGGCGAAGGATGGAGGGAAGTGCCGCTGGTGGCGAAGAGCCGGAGGGCCTTGTTCCAGTGGGACTGCCTCATGGCCTGGAACTGGCTAACCATCTCAGCCCGCTGAGCCTCCAGGCGCTGGTATCTGGCCTTGCACTCCTGCAGGTCTTCCCTCTGCTTGGAAAGCCTATGCTGCTAGTCCTCAGTGAAGTGCTTCTGCTGAGCCTCCTTCTCAGTCAGATCCAATTTGAACTGAGGTGTTTTGCCAACTCTTTCTCGTGGTGGCTGCTTAGCTCCAACAACTGCTTCCTGTTGGGGCTCTAAGGAGCCCAGGTGGGGAGGCAAGGAGTGGCTGGGAGGGGAGGGGCGAGTAGAGGTTGGTAAGGCACCCCTCGGCGTGAGTGACAGAGTTGACCACACCCACCCAGTCACATGACTACTTAGCCACGCCCACCCAACCGGTCGTTAGGCAGATCATATTAGTGGTCCATGAGATTTAAAATTATTTTAGTGGTCCCTGAGGTCCGAAAGGTTGGTGACCCCTGCTGTAGGAGAAGGAGTGGCAGAACCCAGAGCGGAGTCAAAAGGGGAATCAACTTAGAGTCGCTATGTAGCCACAAACAGCTTAAGTCCAGTCCCTCTTGCATTCCATTATCTAGTATCAAAATAGTGTTTAACCATTAGTTCAGTAGATTCCTCTGCATAGACATGAGTACAGATAGTCCTTGATCTACAATCATTAGTTTAGTGACTTTTTGAAATTACAATGGCACTGAAAAAAGTGATTTATGACTGTTTTTCACACAACTGTTTTAGCATTGCTGTGGTCACATGATCAAAATTCAGACATTTGGCAACTGGCATGTACAGTTGCAAGAAAAAGTATGTGAACCCCTTGGGATTACGTGGAGTTTTGCATGAATTGGTCATAAAATGTGCTCTGAACTTCATCTAAGTCACAACAACAGAAGAACACAGTCTGCTTAAAATAATACTACACAAACATTAGATGTTGCCATGGTTTAATTGAACATAACATGTAAACATTCACAGTGCAGGGAGGAAAAAGTATGTGAACCTTTGGACTTAATAACTGGTTGACCCTCCTTTGGCAGCAATAACCTCAACCAAACATTTCCTGTAGTTGCAGATCAGACCTGCACAACAATCTGGAGTAATTTTGGACCACTCCTCTTCACAAAACTGTTTCAGTATAGCAATATTCTTGGGATGTCTGGTGTGAATCGCTCTCTTAAGGTCATGCCACAACATTTCAATCGGGTTGAGGTCAGGACTCTGACTGGGCCACTCCAGAAGGCGTATTCTGTGCTGTTGAAGCCATTTTTTTTGTTGAATTACTTGTATGCTTTGGGTCATTGTCCTGTTGCATCACTCATCCTCTGCGGAGCTTCAGTTGGCGGACAGATGGTCGTACGTTTTCCTGCAAAATGTCTTGATAAACTCTGGAATTCATTTTCCCATCAATGACAACAATCCGTCCAGGCCCTGAGGCAGCAAAGCAACCCCAAACCATGATGCTCCCTCCGCCATGTTTTACAGTGGGGATGAGGTTTTGATGTTGCTGTGCTGTGCCTTTTTTTCTCCACACATAGTGTTGTGTGTTCTTCCCAAACAACTCAATTTTGGTTTCATCTGTCCACAGTATATTTTGCCAGTAGTGGAACATCCAGGTGCTATTTTGCAAACTTCAAATGTGCTGCAATATTTTTTTTGGACAGCAATGGCTTCCTCCGTGGTGTCCTCCCATGTACTCCATTATTGTTTAACGTTTTCCTTATTGTAGATGTGTCAACAAAAATGTTAGCATGTGCCAGAGATTTCTGTAGGTCTTTAGCTGGCACTCTAGGATTCTTCTTTACCTCATGAAGCATTCTGCGCTGTGCTCTTGCAGTCATTTTTACAGGACGACCACGCCTAGGGAGAGTAGCAACAGTGCTAAACTTTCTCCATTTGTAGACAGTCTGTCTTACTGTGGACACATGAACATAAAGGCTTTTGGAGATACTTTTGTAACCCTTTCCAGCTTCATTCAAGTCAACAATTCTTGATCGTAGGTCTTCTGAGAGCTCTTTTCTGCGAGGCATGGTTCACATCAGACAGTGCTTCTTCAAACCAGTAAACCCAAAACAGGTGTGTGTTTTTAAAGGGCAGGACAGCTGTCAGCAACACATCCAACATCATCACACTGATTGGAGTCAAGGTTGGTTTACTCCTGGCTCCAATTAGCTCTTGGAGAAGTCATTAGGCTAGGGGCTCACATACTTTTTCCTCCCTGTACTGTGAATGTTTACATGTTATGTTCAATTAAACCATGGCAACATCTAATGTTTGTGTAGTATTATTTTAAGCAGACTGTGTTCTTCTATTGTTGTGATTTAGATGAAGTTCAGAGCACATTTTATGACCAATTCATGCAAAACTCCACGTAATCCCAAGGGGTTCACATACTTTTTCTTGCAACTGTATTTATAATGGTTGCAGTATCCCGGGGTCATGTGATCACCTTTTGCGATCTTCTGGCAAGCAAAATCAATAGGGAAGCCAGATTCACTTAACAATCATGTTACTAATTTAATAACTGCAGTGATTCACTTAGCAGTTGTGACAAAAAGGATTGTAAAATGGGGCAAAACTCAGTTAACAACTGTCTTACTTAGTAACAGAAATTTTGGGTTCAATTGTGGTCATAAATTTAGGACTACCTAGAGTAATAAATCAGTTTTATTGGAACTTCGTGCGTGGTCCTGTTGTTTCATGCCTGACAAATACCTTCTTTTTGCTACCTAGAGATGCCACAGCATCTCCAGATTTTTTCATTGCCAGAGAATTCCACACCCGATATTTCCTCAGGTGGCTAACTAGGCACCTTGTAAAGGAAAATGCAGGTCCCTTGATGGCTCCCCTATTTTTATGTTTCCCAGCAGCCAATAACAGAAGGCAGCTGGATTAATGGCTGTAGTAATACAGATAGTCCATGATGGAGCCTGCCTGTCACAGATGTAAATTTTGAAGGTCATAAAACGAGACGCCTGCAGGACCAACCAATTTAATGAATTTTTTTGTGATGGTTATTAAGCGAATGCATGGTCATAAAGCAACGGTTGTGGTCGTTAAGGTTAAAGCCCAAACACTGCTTTAGAACATCATCCTCCCCACCGCCCCAGGTTAGATTGACCCAACCTTATTGGCCTTTCAGAAAGGCCTGAAGACCTGATTTTGCCACTAGGCCTGGGGATCTAGTGCTGATGTGGAGTCTGTAAAATGATTATGTTGTTAGTAAAATGGATTTGACCCATTTACCCTAGTTTGGTAATGAAACATCTTCAAGAAAACCATCAAGCTCAGAGAGCACCAAGCACCCAACAGTTCAACCCTGAGCTACAAATATTCTCTTCTATAGATAAACACTTTTTGGTTAGAGGGACCCAGAGCCTGCCTTTTTGGTTAGAGGGACTCAGAGCCTGCTCCCAGTGGATTTCATTCTAAATTTTGATATGATTTCTGTAAATAAGGAATGTAGAATTATAATGGCTGAGTATTTGATCCTTCATACACCAAAAAAAAAATACAAAGCTAAGGGATAAACAAATAAAAAACAGATTTGAAAAAAGAAAAGGCTCAGGAAAGAAAAAGAATGAAAGTGTAAGAAAGAAAGAGGAAAAGAAGGAAAACCGAAAAAGAATTGTTATGTATCTAATTTTGGAGGGAAAATTAGAGCGGGAAAAAGCTCGATGATCATTGGCCAACACACTTGGCAAGAAGCTATATAAGGAGAGTTGTTCTACTGTAAAGTTGCTGGATTCTCACTGTACATTAAAGAGTTGTTCACTTTGACCTGGCTCCTGGCTCCTCACTCGCCCAATCTAACACTGGCGACGAGGATGGGATTGAGGTAGACAGGTTGTGCAAATAAGAGCTGACAACAGAATCCAGCCAGGCGGGAAAGCCTGCACAAGCCGAGCACAGCAGAGAAATGTCTGCCTTCACACCACCAGCACCATTCAATCCTGCAAAAGAGAAGTGGGGATCGTACATGAGGCAGTTTGAATGCTTCCTCAAAGCAAATGACCTCCAAGGGCTGTCCGACAATCGGAAGCGAGCCCTCTTTTTTAGTCACTGAGGCCCTGAAGTGTTTGACACAGCCGAAGCACTATCAGAGCCAACACCGGTGTAGTCGGTATCATGGCAGGTCCTGCAGACCACGTTGAGGACGCACTATGCCCCTGTGCCGTCCAAATTTGTTCAGTGCTATGAGTTCCGGCAAAGACTCCAGAAGGACGGCGAGCCGATAAACACATACATGGCAGCACTACGCATGGCCGTCACGCACTGCGAGTACTGCAATCTGGAGGATGTCCTCCTAGAGCAACTAATATGTGGAGTCCGGGACATTCGCCTCCAGAGGCGACTGCTGGCCAAGACAAGCCTCACCCTGCATATTGTCCTAGATGAAGCCAGAGCGCATGAATCGTCTAACAAGGCAGCAGAATCCCTGCAGCAGCCGGTGCCACCCCAGGCAGCACAAAAGTCTACCCCTGTCCACAGGGAATCAGCCCTGACTGATAGCGATGAAGAAGGCGATGAGGACGTCTTCAAAATGGACAGAAATAAGAGGGATGATGGCCGGAATGAGAGTTGTGCTAGTTGTGGGGGATTCCATCAGAGACAGATGTGCCGATTCAAAGATGCCATTTGCAGGCGCTGTGACAAAAAGGGACATTTGGCGCGGGTGTGCAGGCGAGTCAACCGTCCAGTCACAAGCAGAGAGCATTCGCCAATCAAGCCGGTTGTTGTGGCCCGTCAGCAGTCTGTGCAGACTGTAGCTGATTCTGACAACGAGGAGGCTGGTGTGGTGCTGCGCCAGCAGCCTGTGCAGCTGGCGCTCGAGTCAGACAGTGAGGAGGCTGGAGAAGATGTGGTGCCAGAGGCAGGGATTCAGCCAGGGCCTTCAGAACCTCCAGAAGCTCCTTTAAGTAAAGAGGACGAAGAGGAGGAGCCTGTTCTCAATGCACGGGCGCGCAGGGCTGCCAAAAGACAGGAGTGGCTCCTCAGGAGGAGGTCTCCTTGAGAGTAAGGCTTGGGGCTAATTGGCCACTCCCTTAGCCTATTTAAGAAGGAACGCTGCTTGCAACAAGCTGTAGAGAACAACTTTAGTTCACTCTCCTTTGCGTCTGCAAAATTGCTTCTGGGCTTTCTGCCAACTCTAGTAAGACTGTGATTACCTTATCTTAGAATTCTGGTAGGCTGTTAAGACAGTTCATTAACAGCCTTTGAATGATAAAGACTAAGTCATTTGAATAAAATAAGCTTTGTATAGAGTTTGTGTGTTCTGCATTCTTTGGGGTCTGTAGCTGGGGCAGAACACCGGTCAGCCGTGACCGCATAAGAAGGACGGAAACGTCCAACAAAAATGAGGCACCTATTCCAAAACACCAGAGACATTCCAGACCCACATCAGCCAAGCTACAATGTCCCCGGAGAAAACGCTGCATGTAACCGTCGAAATTGAAGGATCCCCATGCCAAATGGAGATAGACACTGGCTCGTCCATTACTATCATATCCTGGGCCGAACTTAAAGCAGCAATCCCAGACATCAAGAAACACCAGCTGAAGCACCACCGCCTAAGGCTGAGTGACTACGAAGGAAATTGCATTCCCATTGAAGGCTGTGGAACGTTCCAGGTGAAATTCGGCCATTTCAACAAGCGGCTGCCTACCGAGCCTCCTAGGACTCGACTGGTTCAAAGTCCTGGGTCACCGGAATCCACTCTACCAGCGGCAGCCTGACAGACAACCTGCTTCGCGAATTCCAGGATGTTTTTGACGACAGCCTTGGCAAGTATGTGGGGACCCCTCTTTCTTTTAACCTGGACCCTAATATATCCCCTATTAGAATGAAGGCGAGGAGAGTGCCATTTGCGCTTAAGCCTAAAATAGATCAGGAGCTGGATAAGCTCATATGGCAGGGCATTCTAATACTGGTCAACCATGCAAAATAAGAGACCCCGATAGTCACCACTCTCAAATCTGATGGGTCAGTGCGCATCTGTGCCGACTATAAGTGTACCCTAAACAAAGCTCTCCAGCAAAGCACCTATCCTGTCCCCATTGTGCAGCACCTACTTCATTCCTTGGGCCCTGGCAAGGTTTTCGCTAAACTCGACCTTGCGCAGTCATACCAGCAACTGCCGGTAGATGGCGCTACCGCAGAAGCACAGACTATAGTGACACATAGAGGTGCCTTCAAATGCACAAGACTACAGTTTGGGGTTAGTGTTGCCCCCGGACCATTCCAAAGCATGATGGAATGGCTGCTGCAAGGACTACCAGGGGTCTTCCCCTATTTCGATGACGTTCTTGTCACCGCAGCAGACGAGCAACAACTAGGGGACCATCTAAGGAGGGTGCTGACTATTTTTAGGAACATGGGGCTGCGAGTTAAAAGAGACAAATGTCAAATAGCAGTGCCTGCTGCTGAATTTTTAGGGTACAAGGTCGATGGGGCAGGCATACACCCCACTGAAAGTAAAATCAGAGCTATCCACAACACACCAAACCCAAAGAACAGGGCGGAGCTACAGGCGTTCCTGGGACTTTTAAACTTTTATTCGATTTTCTTAAAGGACAAAGCCACAGTGGCTGAACCACTCCACAAACTGTTAGCGAAAAAATCCCTGTGGGTTTGGGGTAGGGCAGAAACTGAGGTGTTTGCAGCTGTCAAAAGACTCCTCTCAGCCAACAGCCTCCTCATCCAACACAATGAACTGCTTCCCCTTGTCTTAGTCTGCGATGCTTCCCCTTTTGGCATGGGGGCTGTTTTGAGTCATAGACTGCCGAATGGACTTGAAGCCCCCATCGCCTATTTCTCCCATACCCTGTCCAGTGCTGAGAGAAATTACAGCCAGCTGGACAGGGAGGCCCTGGTGGCTGTCGCCGGAGTTAAAAAGTTTCACGAGTATCTGTTTGGGAGGACTTTTGAACTCGTTACTGATCACCAACCCCTGCTAGGACTTTTGGCTGGGGATCGCCCCACTCCGGCAGCCATGTCCCCCCGTCTGACTAGGTGGCCTATTTTTCTGGCTGCCTACTCTTATCGACTCATCCATCGCCCGTGTCGGAGCCTTGGGCATGCCAATGCCCTCAGTAGGTTCCCGCTGCCGGATTTGCTGGAGGACCCGACTCCAGGCATTTCTATTCTGCTTATTGACTTTATGGACTTTGGCCCTATCACTTCTGCTGAAGTTGCAAGGGCCTCTGCTAAAGACTCTGTGTTGAGAACTGTTATTGGCTGGGTGCATAGGGGGTGGCCGAAAGGCCCTGTTGATGGGGAATTTAAACCGTTTATCTGTAAACGACATGAGCTGTCTACGCAAGGGGGTTGCTTGCTATGGGGTGACTGGGTGGTTGTTCCACTGTGTTTAAGGGAACAAGTATTGACCACATTGCATATTGGTCACCCGGGAATTGTGAGGATGAAGGGATTGGTGAGGAGCTATGTATGGTGGCCCAATATGGACGACAGCATTGCTGAATGGGTGGCCAGGTGTACCTCCTGTCAAGAATCTCGCCCTGCTCCCCCGACGGCCACATCCAAAGG
This sequence comes from Ptyas mucosa, assembly GCA_012654045.1. NCBI lineage: Eukaryota > Metazoa > Chordata > Lepidosauria > Squamata > Colubridae > Ptyas > Ptyas mucosa. The sequence continues at coordinate 2,150 of WNWU01002922.1, read as the reverse complement.
GTGGGAAAGGCCCCGGGGACTATGGTTCTGCATTCATATCGATTTTGCCAGCCCATTCCATGGTCAAACCTTTCTAATCATGGTGGATGCTTATTCTAAGTGGCTGGAGATCATATTAATGCACTCCATCATTGCGGAGGCTGTAATTAAAGCGCTCTGGAAGCTATTCGCCACACATGGGCTACCAGACACCCTGGTGTCGGATAATGGGCCTCAACTTACAGCTACTCAATTCGAGGGGTACCTAGCGGAGATAGGGGTCCATCACGCACTCACAGCACCTTTTCATCTGGCCAGTAACGGTCAAGCTGAAAGATTTGTGAGATTGGCCAAAGAGGCCTTGGCCAGACTCGGACCAGGGGACTGGCAAACCCGGATTGATACTTTTCTGGCAGCCCAACATGTTACCCCATGCATAGCAACCGGACGGAGTCCGGCAGAGCTCTTAATGGGCCGGAGACTCCACTGCACCTTAGATAGGCTACACCCCAATTACTCCCATGAGGGGTACATGGAAGCCGAAAGTAAGACTAGAAGTTTCTCTATTGGGTCCCTGGTCTTCACAAGAAATTACACGGACGGTCCCCTCTGGGTGGCTGGGCAGATCTCTGACATTACTGGGCCCAGGTCATATATTGTTGAAGTCAGTAATGGAAGGGTATGGCGCAGACATATTGACCAATTAAGGAAACGTCTGGGCCAAACAATGCCTGACGAGTCAGACTACAAAACAGACAAACCAGTCCCTGACTCACCAATCATTCATCCAACAGTTAACTCAAACCCGAAGTGGCCGGAGGACTTACCTGATGACTTCGGTGTCCAGCACCGCCCCCTCGAGAAGCCAGGCCCATCCGAAGAGTGTGACGCCCATAAAAAAATCCAGGAGGTTCCGTTGGCTGGGCTGGGAGAGACAAAGGGTCCCTCCGACCAGCCCAAATCCCCACCTCAGACTGAATTGCACAGGTCAAATAGAATCAGGGAACTCCCTGGTCATCTGCGCAATTATGTATGTAAATAGTGTGGTTAAATGCCTTCTGGGAGGGGAGGAGTGTTATGTATCTAATTTTGGAGGGAAAATTAGAGCAGGAAAAAGCTCGATGATCATTGGTCAACACACTTGGCAAGAAGCTATATAAGGAGAGTTGTTCTACTGTAAAGTTGCTGGGTTCTCACTGTACATTAAAGAGTTGTTCACTTCGACCTGGCTCCTGGCTCCTCACTTGCCCAATGGTTCATATTGCTTTAATCACTATTTGTTAAGGAAACCACAACTGATTTATTTACCATATATACTCAACTATAAGCCGAGTTTTTCAGCACATTTTTAATGCTGAAAAAAGCCCCCCCTCGGCTTATAATCGAGTGAGGGAAAAACTGCCTTTTTTCCTGCAACCGTTTTGGCTCCCAGGGGCTGCAGGGAGGCTTGCTGGGGCATGAGGGGGGTGCCTAGTAAGACTCCCTGCAGCCCCCTGGAAGCAAAAATGGGCGGGGGGGGGGGGGGGGCTTCAAGGGAGAAAGAAACAAAGAAATCCTCAATGTTTAGGGAGATCCCATGTGCACTGAGCTTGAGTTGAGAGCTTATTGTAATTGAGAGCTTATTGTAATTGGAATTGAGAGCTTATTGTAATTGGAATCGAGAGCTTATTGTAATTGGCTGCTAGCTATCCCTGCTCAGGCTAAGCCAGGAGTGGGTAAATGTGGCCCTTTTACAACCCGTGGACTTCAACTCCCAGAATTCTCCCAACTTGGCTGTCTCAGGAATTCTGGGAGTTGAAGTCCACAGGTTGTAAAAGGGCCACATTTGCTCACCCCTGGGCTAAGCTAATCAATAGTGGAGCTCTAAGAATGCCAGAAGAGAAGGAGAAAGGGAGGGAGAAAGAAAGAGAGAGAGAGAGAGAAGAAAGAAAGAGACAAAGAAAGAAAGAGAAAGAAAAAGAAAAAGGTAGGGAGAGAGATAGAGAGAATGCAGGTATCTCTTAACAGAGGCTTGAATTTGCCTGAAATTAGAGCAAGCCAGTGACTGGGTGGGCACAAAAGGACTACCCAGAGGGCTGAAAAAAGTCATTTCTGACAGGTCCTTGCACTTTTGACCGGTCCTCGCACTTATGACTGGTCATCATTTATGCCCATTGTAGCATTCTTAACAA
>WNWU01002921.1:0-14351 GCA_012654045.1 Ptyas mucosa | reverse complement strand
GGGTTTCTAGGGAACAAAGAAATATAGAATACTTTTCTGGCCGCTTTATTGAGGAAGATTTAAGGCACAGAGATGAGGAACAACAAGAAATGAAGGAGGCATACCACAGGCCTAGGCCTCAGAGGAGGCGCCAGGAAAGCAGTGAAAGGATTAATACCCTTCCCACTTGCTTTGACTGTGGCATACAAGGTCACTTTAAAAGGGAGTGCCCTCGCTCTAGGGCCACCATGGGTGGACCTAAGCACAATAAACATAAAAGAGGCCGTGGAAGAGGGGGAGGTGGTCATAAAAGATACCAATTCTGTAGTGTCACTAGTGACAATCACACCTCCCAGGTAAAGGATGCTGAGGGGCTGTGGCTCCTTGATTCAGGTGCATCAACGCATATAGCCAACACAAAGCAACGATTTAAGGTTTTACACCCACTCAAGTCCTCAGTAAAAGTTGCCACTGGGGACAAGGCAGAGGTAAATGGGGAAGGCATGATCAATGTGCCTGGTATAGGAGATGTCACAGGGGCACTGTATGTTCCCTCAATCAAGAACAACCTGTTAAGTATCTTAAAATTGACTGAGGATAAAAATGTAACACTGGTTTTTGAGAAGGGTGGAGGTTATGTTTTCAAAAGTGGGGATGTTGTTGGTGATATTGTAAAAATCAACAATTTGCCTTATTTTTCCCCAAAAGCAAAGGTCAAAAGGCACAAGAAACCTAATAAGAGGGCTCAGGGAGCTAATGCCCAGATAGAGCACAAAGCTTCTGTGCCAGCCCCCAGGTTGTCCAAACTCAAGGACCCTGGACCTAAAACAAATGAAGCTTTTAAACCAGCTCCTAAGACATCCAAAGCCATTAAGGCTGAGCCCATTAAAGTCACAACTCCTCAGCCAACCCTGAGGAAGTCTAAGGTGACCATTAATCCAATGCCTACTGTCATTACTGAACAGACCAAAGCTTGTAATGATAAGATACATAAGGTTGACAAGGTATGCATGGGTAAACCTTTACATTTGGATTGTGCTCATATATTACACCGCAGGCTCGGCCATGCCAGCTTCCCGGTAATTAAGAAAATGCAAAATTTTTCTGATGGGCTTAAGATAAAGAATTGTAATACCTATTTGGAATGTGCCATCTGTAAGCCAGCAAAATCTAAAACTGCTGCTATACCTAAGGTCTCTTCCCGTCGTGCAAGGTACCCTTATCAGCTGGTACACATGGATTTGGTTGGTCCTTTTAGACCCTCCCTTGGCAGGGGGCGTTATTTTTTAACGGTAGTAGATGATTACTCTCGTTATGGCCATGTATTTATTTTAAAGGACAAAACTGAAGTCTTTACCAATTTCAAATATCTTTACAACCAGATCCAAACGCAACACAAGGTGTCCATCGCTCAGGTGCAGAGCGATAGGGGGACTGAGTTTACATCCAAGACTTTTGAAAAGTGGATGAAGGAGTGAGGTATCCTCCATTTTAAATCATCTCCTAGAACTCCTTCGGAAAATGGTATTTCTGAAAGGAGAAACGGCGTGCTGCAGAATGTCATGAACTGCCTACTTGCAGATGCTGACATGAGCCAAGTCTTTTGGGCAGAAGCGGTCAAAATGGCTAATTATCTAGTCAACAGGACGTGGAGTAGTGCTATTGACCAAACCCCATACTTCCTGGTCCATGGAAGGAAACCTAGCCTCTCACACCTGAGAATTTTTGGTTCCTATGCCTGGGTCCATATTCCCAAGCACCTCAGAAGAAAGGGGGGCAAGGCATCGAGGAGGCTCAGATTTATAGGTTATGCAACCGGCAGCAAGGCCTCTAGGTTCGGAGACAAAAATAACCTTGTCATTGTCTCTAGATCAGCTTCCTTTGAGGAGGGGTCAAATTGGTCAAAAATTCATTCCAACGAACCCGGTTATTCCCCCATTAGAAGCGACACTGAGCAACCAGCACCACCTGAAGAGGATGAACCAACGAACTCCAAACAACAGACCAGTGAAGATCCGGATGGTGATGAATCCCTACCTGACTCTGATGATTCAGACAAGGAATCCCTGGGTGACTTCACACCTCCTACCTCACCTAAACGACCATATCTTCGCAGCGCCTGGGACAGAGGCCTGCCCCATTTTGATTGGAAAGATACCTCCGGCAGCTCCAATTCTGACACCGATGCTCCGGATGACAATGGTGATGGTGAGTGGCAATTTCCCAGACGGTCAAAACGCTCCAATAAAGGGGTGCCACCCAAAAGGTTGGACATTGGCTGTGTTGCCTCGGTCAACAGCGTTACCACGGCCCCCAAAACGTACACAGATGTCCTCCAGCTTCCCAAGGAAGAACAGCGCAGGTGGAGGGTGGCAATGGAGCGGGAAATGGACAGTCTCAAAAAATTGAAAGTCTTCATCCCCATGGAAGTCCCCAAAGAGAGGAAAGCAATTGGCATCCGTTGGGTCTACAATGTCAAGCCAATGCCCAACAACAAACTCCTCTATAAGGCCCGGCTGGTAGCACAAGGCTACGCACAGCGCTACTTGCAGGACTTTGATGAAACATACTCCCCCACTGTGAGAGCGGAAAGTGTGAGGGCTGCTTTGGTCACCGCAGCAGCACATGGGGAACACATTTTTCAATTCGATGTGCAAACTGCTTACTTACATGCACATCTGAAACAAGAAATTTACGTCAGAGGTGCCCCCGGATTCCAGCAGCAGGAAGGCCACACCTGGCTTCTGCAGAAAAGTTTGTATGGCCTAAAACAATCAGGCAGACTGTGGTACAAATGCCTGACCAAAACTCTCAAATCACTGGGTTTCCATCCATCTCCAGCTGATAAATGTACCTTCACAAGGGATACCAAAGGAGGGCTGGAGAAAGTCCTAGTGTATGTCGATGACCTTTTATATATAGGGCCTGACAAGGGGGGATGTACTATATTTGCCAGGACCCTACAAAAAAAGTTCACTCTAAAATCTTTAGGATATGTGGACAAGTACCTAGGCGTACAAATCATCACTACACCAAAAGGTTTTGCTCTCTCCCAAAAGGAGAAGATAGAGGAACTCTTGGTGAAATGTAAAATGGAAGATAGCAAGCCAACGGCTATCCCAATGCAGACTGACTATTATGGATTGGCACACAAGGATAGCCCAGAGTTCCAAAATAATACTCTATTTAGATCAGTGGTCGGCTCATTACTATATATAAGTAACTGGAGCTGTCCAGACATTGCCCTGGCCGTAAACCTGCTAGCCAGACAAGTGGAACATCCTACCCAGTTCCACTGGCTGGCCATTAAAATGCTATTAAGGTATCTCAAGACCACAGCAGATTACGTGCTTCGCTTGGAACCTGAGAATAGAGACAAGGCCCAATTAAAATGCTTCGCAGATGCGGACTGGGCCGGAGATACCAAGACACGTAGGAGTACTTCAGGCTTCTTGGTACTATTAAATGGAGCACCCATCCATTGGCATGTGCGGCAACAGAAATTTGTTTCGTGCTCCACTGCTGAGGCCGAATATGCATGCCTGTCAGAGGCAGGAAACGATCTGATATGGTTTGATGCCTTAATTTCTAGCATCTGGACACCACCAATTTTGCCCATCCAAATTATAGAAGACAATACCGGGCCATAGGCATTGCCAAAGCCTATGCGGTGGGGAAAAGATCCAGACATATTGATATCCGCTATCAAAATGTTAGGCAACTAGTAGAGATGGGGTTTATATCTTTATTACATTGTCAGACCAAATATCAAACGGCTGATATTTTCACAAAACCTCTACCAGCGGATAGGCACAAAGATCTGTGTAAAAAGTTATGTCTCACATGGTAAAATCTGTTGTACATTGCATTTGTATGTTTGCATGCCATTGGCTCGCAAGAAGGGGAACTGTCAAGTATTTGCAAGCCATTGGCACGTGTGTCATTCAGACACTAGTGGAGGCAGAAAGTGTCTCCACCCCTTTGTGGAAAGGAGGGGCTTACACTGAGTATAAAACCCCCTCTAACCTTTCCACCAAGCTCTCTTCTTACGTTTGTTCTCAGTGAGAGATGATCTTTGATCAGGGTGGTCACACACACTGTGTGCCCCCTATACTATAATGAATATCAAGAAAGCCTTTGTAAATAGTTAATGTTTTGTTACATGATTAAATACATTCAAGATGTTTGTTTATGCATCTGCCTTGGATTCTTCTATGCTCCTGGGTGTTTTTTACGATCCCAATTTCCACAAGGTCTTATATTAAGACCTACTTAGTGGCGATAAAAGCGGCAAAATCTAGCTATTTTGCCGCTTTTATTGCGTCATCAGATAACCGCCCAGCCGCCCTGTTTAGGGTGACCCGCTCCCTCCTCCATCAGGGAGCGCGGGATGACCCCTTGCAGGGTCATGCTGAGGATTTTGTACAGTATCTGCATGATAAAATAACTCAGATTCGGGAAGACTTGGCCGCTGATTGGGTTAGTTTAGACGAGATGATTGAGGTAGGTCCTGAGACTGTTATCTGGGATGAGTTCGATCCCATGGCTCCCGAGGACGTGGACAGGATCCTGGGACGGTTGAATGCGACCACATGTTTATTGGACCCGTGTCCCTCCTGGTTAGTGCTGGCCTCCCGGGAGGTTACACGAGGCTGGCTCTGGGGGATTATCAACGCTTCTCTGAGTGAGGGTGTTCTGCCGGCCGCCTTGAAAGAGGCGGTTGTAAGGCCCCTCAAGAAGCCTTCCCTGGATTCGGCTGTTTTAGCTAAGTATCGTCCAGTCTCCAACCTTTGCTTTATTGCGAAGGTTGTTGAGAGTGTGGTAGCACGTCAACTTCCCCAGTACCTGGATGAAGCTGTCTATTTGGATCCGCTCCAGTCCAGTTTCAGGCCTGGGTACAGCACGGAGACGGCATTGGTTGAGTTGGTGGATGATCTCTGGAGGGCTCGAGGTAGAGATTATTCCTCTATCCTGGTCCTGTTAGATCTCTCAGTGGCTTTTGATACCATCGACCATGGTATCATGTTGCGCCGGCTGGAGGGGTTAGGGGTGGGGGGCACCGTTTTGCGGTGGTTCTCCTCCTATCTCTCCGACCGGTTGCAATTCATGTTGAAAGGGGGGCAGCGGTCGACCCCAAGGTGCCTTGTTTGTGGGGTGCCACAAGGGTCGGTCCTCTCGCCCCTCCTGTTCAACATTTATGTGAAGCTGCTGGGCGAGATCATCCGTGGTTTTGGGGTGGAGTTCCATCAGTACGCTGATGATACTCAGCTGTACATCTCCACCCCAGACCATCCCAACGATGCTGTGGAAGTGATGTCCCAGTGCCTGGAGGCCGTGCGGATCTGGATGGGGAGAAACAGGCTTCGACTCAATCCCTCCAAGACCGAGTGGCTGTGGCTGCCGGCCTCCCGGTATAGCCAGCTGGTGCCATCGCTGGTTATTGGGGGCGAATCACTGGCCCCCACGGAAAGGGCTCGCAACTTGGGCGTCCTCCTGGATTCACGGCTGTCTTTAGAAGAGCACACGACGGCCGTGGCCAGGGGGGCTTTTTATCAGGTTCGCCTGATACGCCAGTTGCGTCCCTTTCTAGACCGGGACTCCTTACGCATGGTCACTCAAGCACTCATCACTTCTCGTCTGGACTACTGTAATGCTCTCTACATGGGGCTCCCCTTGGGGTGCACCCGGAGGCTCCAGCTGGTGCAGAATGCGGCTGTGCGGGTGATTATGGGAGCAACGGGGCGCTCCCATGTGACCCCTCTCCTGCGCGAGCTGCATTGGTTCCCGCTGGACTTCCGGGTGCGCTTCAAGGTGTTGGTGATCACCTTTAAAGCGCTCCATGGCTTAGGACCAGGGTACTTACGGGACTGCCTTCTGCCACCGATTGCCTCCCACTGGCCAGTTCGCTCCCACAGAGAGGGCCTCCTCAGGGTGCCGTCAGCCAGACAATGCCGGCTGGCGACCCCCAGGGGGAGAGCCTTCTCTGTGGTGGCGCCCACCCTCTGGAACGATCTACCCCCAGAGATACGAGTAATTCCAGACCTCCAGACTTTTCGTCGGGCCCTAAAAACCCATCTTTTTCAACTAGCCAGGCTGGCCTGATTTTATGTTGCTTTTATATAGTGATGCTGATCTTAAATTTTTAAATTTTGAATTTGTAATACCTTTTAACTATATGGGCCAAATTATTTAATTTATTTTAAAATTATTTTAATTTTTATATACATATGTTTTATTCTGGCTGTTCACTGCCCTGAGTCCGAAAGGAGAAGGGCGGTATAAAAGTTCGAAAAAATAAATAAATAAATTTGGCGGACCATCTGAGGCCAGCGACTGCTCCCCATCGCCCGGTGCGTTCCCACAGGGAGGGCCTCCTTGGGGTGCCGTCAGCCAGACAATGTCGGCTGGTGACCCCTAGGGAGCGGGCCTTCTCTGTGGGCGCACCTACCCTGTGGAATCAGCTCCCCCTGGGCCTCCGGGTGGCCCCTGACCTTTGCTCTTTCCGCCGTGACCTTAAAACATGGCTATTCCACCTGGCCGGTTTGGACTGAAGGGGTTTTAGAGGGGATTTTAATGGTTTTATAGTTTTATTGGGTATTTTTAAAAAATTGAACTTTGTGTGTTTTATTGTTGTGAGCCGCCCTGAGTCCTTTCGGAGATAGGGCAGCATATAAGTCTAAATAATAAATAAATAATAATAATAATAATAAATAATAAATAAAAGCGGGGGGGAGTTGCCTTCTCCCCCAGGAAAGGGAAGGAAGGAAGGGGATGGGAATGAGAAGGAGGGAGGGAGGGAGGGACGAGGGAGGGAGATGGAAATGAGAAGGAGGGAGGCAGGAAAGCTGGCCACACCCACCCCAGCCATGTCTCCCCCCAGGCCCCCCTGAGGTCAACCACAATCCTGATGCGCCCCTCAATGAAATCGAGTTTGACACCCCTGCCTGCCCTATACCATTTCAGACAAGTGACTGTCCAGTCTCTTCTTAAAATTGTCCTCACTGTTAGGAAGTTTCTCTTTTTTGAACATGGGAACCACATGAGTTCTTTTCCAATCCTCTGGTAGTTCCCTGGTGCATCCTTCAGAACTCTGGGATGTAATCCATCAGGTCCCTGTGGTTTATATTCATCAAGGTCAGACAAGTGTTCTCCTACCATTTTCTTGCTTATTTTAATTTTTGTTTCTATTTTTTTTATTATAAATTTTATTTCTTTTAAAAAAATACAAAGAGAAAATTTATCAACAAACAGATCGCGGTGAGAACCTTACACAATACATTACCTTCAGTCCAAATATACAAATGAGAAATAAAAACTAAGCTAACATTGTCCTCTTTTTATTCTGTTATTTAACCAAACATACCATAGGTCCCAACATTGGAAATATGCGGAATCTTTTTGATCTCTTAAAATTTTTGTTAGCCTATCGGCTTCTGCACATTCCATAATTTTCCCTAAAATCAAATCTTCAGACGGTAGGTCTTTTCCCTTCCAATTTTGGGCGAGACATATTCTTGCTGCAGTTGTAATATATACAATCAGATACCATTTGTTAGTGCCTATTTTATCTGGCCTAATGTTTAGTAAATTAAGTTCAGGTTTCAATTGTAATTTGTATCCAGTAATTTCTAACAACCACTTCCGAATAAGTTTCCAAAATTCAATTACCCTGGGACAGGTCCACCATACGTGGAAATAAGTACCTAGCTCCCCACACTTCCAACAGTTTGGGGAGAGTCCAGGAAACATTTTGGATAATCGGGTAGGAGGGAGGTGCCACCTGTACACCATCTTGTACATATTTTCCTTATAAGCAGTTGCCATCAAAAATTTCAATTGTCTAGACCAAATTTCTTCCCATTTTGTCAAATCAATTGAGTGGCCAATATTCCTCCCCCAGGCAATCAACGGGTCTTTGACAATCTCGTCTCCTATCCAATGACTTATTAAAAGTTTATAGATCTTAGCTAGCATTTTTTTCCTCCTTCCCTAATATGATCTTATCTAGCTCCTGCAGGGTCTTATCTATACCTCCTTGCTCCTTATCCTTTTTATATTTGGAGTTAATCTGAGCATAAGACCACCAATCCAATTCCATTCCCTGCAAAGCTAATTCGGTTCTTGTTTTTAAGCAGCCTTGGCTATCAAGCAACTCACGATAAGGTAGATGTTTTTCTTTATTATATAATGAAGTATATGTTATGGCTTCTAGCGGGACCAGCCAGGAGGGGGGTCAGAGAATAGAATTTATCTTTAATTTTCCTCCATGTTTCAATTAAAATATTCCTTAAATAATGACCTGCAAAACTTGTTTGTTTTTTTACCTTATCTTGCCAAAGGAAATAATGCCAACCCTGTTGCAACCCCGAATCTTCCAGGACCAACAGCCATCTCCTTCTCAGCAGAATCCAATCCCTTACCCAAACTAAATTTGCGGCCTGATAATAATACTCCCATTTAGGCAAACCAAATCCCCCTCTATCCTTCACCTCTTGGAGCATTTTAAGTTTAATTCTAGGCTTTTTATTCTGCCAAATAAATTTAAGAACACATTGATTTAGTTTTTTAAAAAAATTACTGTCCAATCTGGCTGGGGCTGTGTAAAATAAATATGTCCATTTTGGGAGAATATAAGATTTTATAGCCGCGATCCTACCTAACAGAGAGACCTGCAACTTCTTCCATTTCTCTAAATCTTGTTCTGTTCATTGGAGAAGTTTCAAATAATTATCTTCCTTGATTGTTGAACATTTAGCAGTTAATAGAATGCCTAAATACCGTACTTTATTAACAATTTGAAATCCCAAATTCAGTTCTATTTCCTTCCCCTGCTTTGTTGTCAGATTTTTAATCAAGACCTTAGTTTTTTCCTTATTTACTTTTAGGCCCGCCACAGTTCCATATTTTTCTAATTCATAAATTAAGTTCGGGCCCGATGCAAAAGGGTCTTCCAATTCAAACACAAGATCATCAGCATATGCTTGTAGTTTATACTGCTGGTTCTTAATATGCAGTCCTTTTATTCCCAAATGTTGCCTAATTTCCCTCAATAAAGGTTCCAATGTTAATATGAATATGAAATGTTTGTTTCTAGTCTGTCTTTTACAGTTATGTTTTTGGTAGTTTGGGGCATAGTTTCTTTTTGCATGAAGACTGATGCAAAGAATGAGTTAAGCAGCTCTGCTTTCTCTCTACTGCCTGTTACTTCCTTGCCATCTTCTCTCTTCAGTGAACCGACTGTTTCCTTGACTTTTTTCTTCTTATTTATATGTTGAAAGAAACTTTTTTTTATTATCTTTGACTTTTGTTGCAAGTCTTTGTTCATTCTGAGCCTTTGCTTTCCGGACTTCATATTTGCAGATTTGGGCTATCTGCTGATATTCTCCCTTACTTATGTGTCCCTCTTTCCATTTTTTGTACTTACCCTTTTTGTCTTTCAGTTTATCAGAGAGATCTTTGTGCAACCATGCTGGTTTCTTCCTGGATTTCTTGTATTCCTTTTTTAATGATATTGCGTGGGACTGGGCTTTTATGATCATATTTTTCAGTGTTTCCCACGCTTCTTGAGTTAAGACACTGGTTGGATTATACTCTATTGCTTCTGTTTGCATTATATTGAATTCTAGTATGACGTGGTCACTCTCACCCAAGGTTCTAGCAACTTCAACTCCTTCTATAACTTCTCTATCAGTAAGAATTAGGTCCAGTATAGTTTTTCCTTTTCTACTTTTTGGATGACAAAGTTGTCAGCTAAGTTGGTTAGGAATCTGTTCGATCTCCCACTTGCTGCAGAGTTTGTCTCCCAGTTGATATCAGGGTACTTAAAGTCTCCCATTACTACTGTGGTATGTTTCCTACATACATTTGTTAATTGATTAGCAAAGAGTTCATCTATTTCTTCTGCTTGGTTGGGTGGCCTGTATTATACGCCTACAGCAATGTCATTTTTCCCCTTTTATATTGACCCATATGGATTTTAGGTGGTTTTCATCCTTGGTTTTGTGTATTTCTGTAGAGATGTAGTGATCTTTTATATGTAATAAAACTCCACCTCCTCTTTTGTTATGTCTGTTTCTTTTGAATAGTTTGTATCCTTCCATCAGTATATTCCAGTCATGAGTTGTTGTGTCTTCGGCTCCCGAGCCCGGACCTTCGGAGGAAGAACCCTCCGAAAGTGAAGAGGAGGAGGAGGCAAGGCCCCCCTCTCCTGGCCCGTCTGGTTTGGCACCACCCCAGGCCCCAGCTGAAAGCCCTGAGGAGGAAAGCTCCTCTGAGTCAGACGTTAATGAGGAGAGGGAGTGGATTAATCCCAGGTGGCGACGATCAGAGAGACGGGCTCAGCAAAGGAGTGGGTGGGGCCGAGCACGAGGTGATGAGTCACAAAGCCAACGCCCCACAAGGTATAAAAGGAGCTGACCTTACCTTGTTGGCTTTTGTGACGAACAAATTATTAACTTGGCTGCTTGTTTCCTGAAGTACTGCATCAGATAAGTGTTTGCTAACCTTAAGACTGTTTGTTTTTGGACATGCCGGAGAGCCTTATCAGGGACTGGCCGTGGCAACTCAAAATAACAGCTGTCTTTATCTCTCCCGGGCTCGCTGCCAGCTTGTTGTTTATGAATGGTGAATAAACGACTTTCGTACACTTCTGTTTGTGTGTGTGCTTGTCTGGGCTCCTGAAGCAGGGAGGGGACAGAACATGAGTTTCATCACACCAAGTGTCAGTAATGGCACCTAGATTATATCTGCCTTCATGTACTAATACTTCAAGTTCACCCTGTTTGTTGCCTAAACTTTGAGCGTTTGTGTATAGGCATTTGAGTCCTTTATGGGTCTTGGGTACGTTCCTTACATCTTCTACTTTGTAACTGGGTTTTCCATCCTTTCTATCACCCTCTACTTCATTGTGTTTTTTCTTTTTTCCTTTACTCCCTACCTCCTTATATGACTGGTTATCTAGTGGTTTTTGCTTGGAATTAGGTTCTAAAGGTCTTGAAGATTGTCCCACTCCCCCCTCAATTTTACTTTAAAGCCCTTCTGATAAAGTGAGCCAGTTGTTTTCCAAATATATTGTTTCCAGTTCTTGTGAGGTGCAGTCCATCCCTTGCAAGTAGCCCTTCATGTAGGTAATGCAGACCATGGTCTAGGAAACCTGAGCCTGGTGGCACAGCAGACTAAAGCAGTTATTAACATTCATTAACATTCAGCTGCCTGCAATTACTGCAAGTTCAAATCTCACCAGGCTCAAGGTTGACTCAGCCTTCCATCCTTTCTAAGGTAAGTAAAATGAGGACCCAGATTGTGGGGGCAATAAACTGACTTTGTATAAATATACAAAAGTATGAAGGCTATTGCTTAATGCACTGTAAGCCACCCTGAGTCTCCGGAGAAGGGCGGCATATAAATCAATTTTTTTAAAAAACAAAAAAACCTGACGTTGTCTTCAGGACACTAGTTTTTAAGCCAGTGGTTCGTTTCTAAAATTCGTTGCTCCATCATTGGATGTTGGCCTTCTGTTGGAAGTATAGATGAAAACACCACTTGAGTTCCTAATTCTTTAACTTTCTTCCCTAGCTGTTCGTAATCTCGTTATTGTTTTTAGATTCATTGTTGTGTCACTGGTCCCCACATGTAGGAGAAGAAAGGGATAGTAATCCATGGGATTGAATATTTTAGTTGTATCTCAGTTACATCTTCGATTTTTGCTCCAGGGAGACAACATACCTCCCTAGACTGACTATTCGGTCTGCAGACTATAGTTTCTGTTCCCAAAGAATTGAATATCCTATCACCAATATTCACTTTTTTTTTCCTAGGGAAGTCTGGAATACTATTCTTTCTGTCACAGGAATGCTAGGTTGTGTCTCCTTTTTAGAAACTATTGATGAATGCTCTTTTATGAGTGTCTGCATATTTTCTTCCAGGGGGAAGCTATGAAAATGATTGTTCAGTTCCAGAGGGGCTTCACTGGAGTGGACTAGGGTAGATAGTAGGGGCTTTGCTTTTGATTGCTTTTTTCTTCTAAAAGTGAGGTGTTTCCATCAGTTTTCCTCTTTAGGTACATATATAGCAGTGATGGCTAACCTTTTTTCCTTCGGGTGCCAAAAGCGCGTGCGCACATGCTATCGTGCGCATGCACATGCCCACACCCATAATGCAATGCCCCTCCCGCATGCCCCACCCCTCTGCACATGTGCGCGACCCCCTGCATGTGCATGCGACCCCTACATTCGTGCACAAACACCCCCCCCCCCTTTTGGCCTCACATCCCAAAACAGCACTGGGGGGGAAGCCTTTACCTCCCAAAATGGCTGGGGTGGGGGGGAAAACAGCCATGCCTCCCAAAACATCGCTGGGAGGGGAATCTCCAGAGATCTGGGAAGGCACAGGCAGCAGAAAGTGAGGAGAAAGGTAGGACTCCCCAAGCATGCCGCTTGCAGGGCAGACCCGAAAATCAGCTGGCCAGCGGGATGCGCATGGCAGTGGAGCTGAGCTAGGTGACGGCTTGCGTGCCTGCAGAGAGGGCTCCGTGTGCCACCTGTGGCACACGTGCCATAGGTTCGCCATCACTGATATATAGGGTCATTTTTTTTCAGAAGCTGTTTGCTCCCTATTGTGTTTTATTTTGGTGTAGTCTTCTTGTTTAGGTTGGGGATTCTCGCTTTGTTCATTGAGTTTCAGAGTGGTTAGAGTTGCCTCTAGACCAGACATGTCAAACTCAAGGCCCGTGGGCCACATCCGGCCCATGATGTGGTTAGAGCTGGCCCATGGGCCTCTCTGGAGACAGTGAGGGGTCGGCCAATGCCGCCTTGGGCCCAGACTACCCCAGCAGGGTGCTCCCCCTGGGTGTGCACACAGGAAACGACAAGCACACAGCGAGCACACGGGGGCTGACGTCCCATTGAAAGGGAAGCACTTGCTGGTGGCAGATGCAGTGCTGCTACTGTGGCAACAACTTTGTGGCAGCCACCTGTGCCAGAACACGTTCAGCCTGCACATTCCGGCCTGGGTGGCCACCACAAAGTTGTTGTAGCTCAATGCCTATAGCCCCAGCAGCAGCTTTGTGCCCACCACCAATGCCTCTGTCACCTCCATGGCCCTGAAGCCCAAGAGCGCTTCCCTTTCACCAGAACAGCCCCCCGCCTTGCCTCCGGCCCCTACATAGGAAAGCCACAGCCACCGGCAGCGCTGCCACCCTCTCCCCCTCCCCTTGTCCCTTCCTGGGTGTGGAGGGAGGGAGCGAGGAAGGAAGATGGGAAGGAAGGAAGGAAGGAGATGGGAATGAGAAGGAGGGAGGCAGGAAAGGAAGGAGGGGGAGCGAGGAAGGAAGGAGATGGAAATGAAAAGGAGGGAGGCAGGGAAGGAAGGAAGGAAGGAAGGAAGGAAGGAAGGAAGGAAGGAAGGAAGATTGGAATGAGAGGGAGGGAGGTTCTGAGGGAAGTCCTGCCTTAGCACTTGGCCACCAGCAGCCCTGCTGCCCTCTTGCCATCCCCTTGCCCCCTCCTCCTGGCCACTCCTGGTGGTCTCCCATCCTATTGCTGAGCATGCTTTGCTTACAAAGCATGGAGAGGGAGTGGGCCTCCCTCTGACCCATGCACTTTGCCCTCCTGCACACACCATGAGCAACCTGGCCAAGGAGAGGAAGCACAGTAGCAGCCTTGAGAAGGAGGTAAGTGCGGCCAGGAGCTCAAGGGCAGGGTTGGGTGCTTGCCCTCCACTGCCCAGGGCTCCGGGCAGCCCGCACTACCATTCGGGGGTCCTTTGCATGGCTTCAGAGAGACGGTGAGGCTCTTCTAGTGGACGAGGTTTGGCGCTCACCCTGGTTTCGCCTTCCTCCACAGAAGACCTCCTGATCCCCCCTTTCAGCCTTGCCTGGCCCCCCACAGGAGGTGGAGGACAATGCTGCTGTGTATGGAAGCACAGACGAGAAAGTTTGCATGAAGCAGTTTCCTCTGAGTCCAACTTCTGCCTTGACAAATCTCTGGAGAGGAGGACGGGGTGGCGGGAGAGCTGCGTGAGGGAAGTCTGCCCCAACAAGCCAACACACAATTAGAAACAGGGATTCCGTTTCGAGGAGGGCCAGCCTCCCTCATGCAGGACAGGGGAGTGCTGCTCCCCTACCTCCTCCTCTTGCGCTCTAGAGATCTGTCAAGGCAGAAGTTGGACTCGGAGGAAACTGCTTCCTGCAAACTTTCTCCTCCACGCTTCCACACACAGCAGCATCGTCCTCCGCCTCCTGTTTTTTTTTAATAAAAGTTTTTTATTTTTTTCAAGCACACATACAAACCAGTGGTGAAATGTAAAATTTGTTACTACCAGTTCTGTGGGTGTGGCTTGGTGTGGGATAATGTGACTGGGTGGGCACGGCCAAC